>OY723392.1:3696932-3709432 GCA_963210295.1 Ophion ellenae
TTTTGAGTGTGCATTAAGAAAGCGTACCGAAAAAATCCGAAAAATCGTCCAGAAGAATCGTAATTTTGTAGTTTTTTAGAATCGAGTTGATGTATTGCAGATAAGATTCAAGAAACAGCGAGCATCATCCAAG
Source organism: Ophion ellenae (assembly GCA_963210295.1). Taxonomy (NCBI): domain Eukaryota; kingdom Metazoa; phylum Arthropoda; class Insecta; order Hymenoptera; family Ichneumonidae; genus Ophion; species Ophion ellenae. The sequence continues at coordinate 3,697,066 of OY723392.1, forward strand.
GTAGGTATCGTGAACGCACGTATGTGAACAGAAAAGAGAGGGCGAGCGGAAGAAAAGTAAAGAAAGCGAACAACGAGACGAAGAATCTAGAAACGAAGACTTCAAGATGAAAAGGTTATATTTACATACACGGAGAAATGTGACAAATCTGTGTCGAATCGTTCGAAGTGAAGTGTTTTCTTTTTTTCGTTCTTCATTTATGTTATTTTCGATTGTTGAAACATTTGACCGCCAAATGATTGTAGTGCGAAAAGAAATAGTGGGTGCGTCGAACGAAGGGGCGAAATCATTAGTCCCCGAATACAAGTAATTAGAAAAAGAAGGAACAAAAAAAAATAATAACCTCTCCTATCCATCGCCCATTATTTGTTTCGATGCAGCGGTGACGCTTGTTATGCGAAGTGTGTGTGTGTTTCCGTTGTTATCAGTACGCCTCGCATCGATAACGTTTATGCGATCGCTCGAATTTTTTCGGGACACCGGCTTTTGCGATCGCCAAAGAGAATTCCCTAGTCGTCTCGCCGACGTAATCAATATTGAAATAAACTCATAGAAATAAATAGCCAAAAAAGTTCGTAACTTCCCACAATCCCGAATGGTATTAGTTTAGTGAATACGATCATATAGGTGTAATGAGGAAAAACCCTAACGATTAATGGACATCGTACACATGCGGGATGCGCGCACGCATGTGTCTGTGTTAAATGAAAAGTGGGAAGAAACCTATGACAAACACACGCGAGTGCGCGCGCGCACACACACGATGACGCGTGCGCGCGAGCGCAACTTTTTAAATGAAATAAACAAGATTGAAAGTAACGAAATTTTTTAAATCTGAAGTCTCTGACCCACCCACATCCCGCGTACACCATTACCCGATATCTTCGCACTTCAACCCATACTCCTGCCCCCCTCAAAGTATTCCATCTGTGCATCGCTGCGCCCTAAAAGCCAAAAATTAACCATACATTGCGACATCATATTGTATTGAATAATATTTATAAATTCCATAACATTTTATGTTTCAGATTTAAAAAAAATACATCGAATCGTGGTAATATGTATGAATTGTAAATACATATTATTTAAATATTGTACGACGATTATTTTCTACACACGCCGGACGAACATTGAAAAGAAGGAAAGCGATCTTTTCCCACCGAACATGGATTTACGTTGAAGTTTGCATTGTTGAAATTCGATGAATATTTTTACCGAGCCTCACATTTTTCTGCGATAGACGTAGGCTGTGTTGATAAGTCAATTTTTTCAAATTTATATTGGAGATCTACAAGCTGAAATCTACAAAGAAGATTTTGGGTAATAATGAAAACGCAGGGACAAAGAAATGAAAATAAAAAGAATTTTCTTTTTATCGCGGTGGTGCAAACTTCAATACCGTGACACACACGCGCGCGCACACACACACACACACACACACACACACACACACACACACACACACACACACACACATTGCATGCAGGAAATTGGAAATTTTCTGACGCGTACATCAAATTATCCGATTTATTGCATGAGAAAAATATGTATGGTTTATCGCCGGAATCCAGCATTTGGCCGTTTCTTTTTCTTTCCTTTTTCTCTGTTTTAAGTTAAAAAAAAAAAAAAACTTTTGTGACATGTAATCATTTTGACCCATCAATCTTATATAATTGTGTGCTCAATATGATGAGGGAACATGTTTGAAAACAATTGGCACAAATATGGGTGTTCACAGTGTACGAACGGACACTTGATGTGCGCCGGTTGCTTCACTCATGTGCTGGCAGACGCGAGATTGCGGGACGAACAAGCCACATGTCCAAACTGCAGGATTGAAATAAGCAAAACCTCAGCGTCGAGGAATCTAGCCGTCGAGAAAGCCGTTTCCGAGCTACCGGCCGAATGTCAATTTTGCGCCAAAGAATTTCCCCGCAATTCTCTCGAGCGCCACGAGGACTCGATGTGCGACGAGAGGTAATAAGGATCGGTAAAGTTAATCTAAGACTTGAGTGAACTCGACGTATTCTTTTGGTTTTCTTCTCGCAACGCGGCGATCGTTCCAAGTGTTGATTCGTGTCCGAGTCTTGGCGTTTTTGGCGCACGCTCCATACAACACGCATACTAACACATACACGCACGCACGAACGCATGTGGCTGTGTATATTAGAATGTGTGATATAGATGTAACAGAGAATATACGTTTTGAATAATAACAAATTATTAAATGAAAAACAAGTAAATTGTGCTCTAATTTTTTGTCTTCGATATCGAGGAATCTCGGTTTCCAATCTCTCTTCAATTCATTCCTTTTTGAATATCGCCGGTCATGTGTGCGTTTAATCGGATAATCGCTTTTCGGTACATTCATTTATCTCAGCTTTGGCAGCTGATTGATATATGTTTATTCAGTTTTTGATCCGACAGTGCTTTGTAATCTGACTCTCAACAGTTATCGCGATTGACAGCCGAGATGAATATCAGTCAATTCACTAACCCCATATCCATATATTGACTTATATATTCTAGTTTTCTGTCCATCATTCATATCATATATTGTGACTTGATAGTTAAATAATTATAGCAAAACTCACCACTAACACGATGCAAAAATATGAACGACCGAATCTGCAGCTTTTTTCCCAATTAGATAATTTTTAACAAATTGATTTTGTTTTGTGTATCGATAAAGCACATTCGTTACTTTCCCATTTTGACCGTTTGTTTGTAGTTTATGTGTTTGTGTGATATTGCCGTTGCTTTTTTCATTCATTTATTTGTTGAAGCTGACGATCGGTGAAGAAAATTGTTGAATTTTTTTTTGAAAAATGAACGTGTAAATTTGTTCTTTTGTACTTGCTTGTTTGCTTGTTTATTTGTTAGTACGTTTGTTTGGTTTTCATATTTTATTCGTTCAACTGTTCACTGCTTTGTTATAACTAACCTAATTGACTAGACAGCGTAATGCTCAGTAGCCTAAGCGCTACTGAGCTTCTGCAGACGATTCATTGAAAACAATGAAGTATTTCGAGTACTTGGTTTTGTTATGATAAATGAGCTGTAAAGAAATCTTGCGAAAAGTCTGAAATAAATGTGTGTCACTCTGTTTGATGTCTCAGAATATCCAGTTGCAAGTACAGCCGAATCGGATGTCCGTGGCGCGGTCCGAATCACGAAGGCCCGGAGCACGAGGCCCACTGCGTTCATCCGCATCGCACCGGTGCCGATGTGATGGAAGCGTTGCGTGACATCGACGCTCGAACACTGGAGGAGCGCAGACTTTACGACAACGTTTTCGATCTTCTCTCATACGAAAAAATAACGTTTAACGGTTTGTACGAGGGAGCCGAGATTGTCTTATAAACTTATGATGTTGAAGTTTGCATCATTGGAATACGACGAAAGTTAATTCTTTTTCTATTGCTCAGGGTTTTTCGCCGACTTGTACGAAAATCCCTCGAACGGTTTTTTCTCATCCTCTTGGGAGATCCACGATCTTAATCTATAAGAAAATTGAAGATTGTAATAAAAATGAAGAAACGAAAAAAAATAAATAAAAATAAAAATAAAAATAATAAAAATAAAAAGAATTTTCGTTGCATTCCAACGATGCAAACTTCATTTGATTGCAATCCTGCAATCGACCAACTAAATCCTACTTTAACTTTCTTCAACGATAACTGAGACATTGAAGAAAAAGCACTCGACTGCGTGATGGGCCGTGCATAGAAATAGAGTTTCATAGATTGCTGGGTATATGAACATTATTGTAACATTGAATCAAAACTCGATTACTTTTACAATTTTCGGGGTCTGACATTTTTCGAACAGTGTCGAAAGTACCGAGGACGAAACCTTGTCAAATAAAAATAATTTTCCCCGAGTGAATTGTTCTACAGCAATAATTTTGTTTGACAATACTCACCGAAAGATATTTTTATATATTCTTTCTCAATCTTAAACTGGCGGAGGGTTACGAGATTAGAATAGGAGCAGCGGATATTGCCGTGACGAACGGACAGACATGAGAACACTAAGTGTATACAGTGGTTACGGAACTGTAAGAACGGAAGTGGCAGTGCGGGTGTCTTGAGAGTCATTCCGTCCAATTCCAATACAATGGTACTCTCTCAATTATTTTTTCCTCTCCTGCCTCTCCGATCGTAGACCTGCAGATGAAGCCTTATCGAACCGACGAGTTCGTACACAAGATATTTTACGAGACGTCTCGCTTCACGGCCTTCAACAATCAGTGGGTTGTTAAAGCACGTATTAACAACAGTCAACGAGATCCTACACAGAGCTCGGAGCGTGATATGACGTATCAGGTGAATTTATCCCTCATTTTATTTTCATCATCGTATCGCATTACATATGTATCGCATTTGCACGATCTTGAGGCGGACGCCGCTCGACACGACAAATCGCTGTCACGGTGCACCGCATGCGCCTCCGCTCTTGTTGTTCATTCTTATTATTGACACCAAAAAGGTTTCAAGTTTTTATTATGGGTGACGTGCTCGATGAAAACTTTTGTTTCGTTCTACTTTCATTTTGTCGCAGCTTATACTTAAGACGAAAACGACATATCCTCTGCCACTGCACTATTTGATACTAAAAGGCCCGTTCGGTGACATGAAAGTACAACCACGGATTCACCGATTCGACTTCACCGAGCAGGAGAACGAGAGTTCATATTTACCGCTGCCGCTTCCCGACACGGCCGAATGCAACAGACTTTTAGCCGCTAAAGCTATCAGTTTCCGGTTTGTTTGAAACTTTTATTTTCTTGTGCTTTTTTCCATTGGCATTTCTCATAACATTCAATTTCTTACTCAGGTGATACGACGTAGTTCGTTCTCATATTTAAACAATTAAAAAATTGGAATTAAACAAATAATGCCCACGTACGTTATGAAAGGGCTGAATGAAAACACACAATTTTACGATAACACCGATATGTACACCGTGAAATGGATATGAATACCTATGAAATTCTACAATTTTACTACGTTTTTCTTTGTTCCAGATTGATTATGTTTCTGGCATCCAAGTAGTAGTCTGACTCGTACATTTTCATAATCGATATTCTGGCGAGATGACAATTTATTCACCGACACATTAAATTTATCATCTCTAAATTTGATGCACACATGTTCGTGTGGGTGCGTATGTCTATTGAGGTGAATACGTAAGTTGAGTTTCGGGAATCATTGGCACTCACTGATGGTCCTGTTGAGCTCCTGGTCAATCGTGGAAATAGACCTTTCCTATCGACCAAGTTGGCACGCAGTGCGTGATAATGCAAAAAAATATAAAAACCGCATCGTCCGTAAAATTAACGATTTGAAAAGAAATAATGCATTACCAATCTAACATTAAAATGTTGGAATATTTGACGATTCGCGCGTCATCGAAGGAAAAAATCGATTTTTCTTTTTATATACTGTCACTATTCCAGTCACTCGTTACTCTTTTCACTATTGTCTCGGTCATCTTGTTTTTTTCTTTTGCTCTGTACTATTTTCCATTCGCATATTCGTTACATTATAAGCAAGTGAAACATGAAAGTTCCCTGCATAAGTTATTGCCAAGCGCTAAGGGAAAACTTGGCAGAAATCATATAAATAGTGAACAAGAATCCGTTTTCCAAGAATGACCGAAAACACACGTATTGAACGTGAGGAGGAAGTGGTGGAATTGGAAAAGGATGATTTGACACAGCTTGGCTAATATTGTGCACGAAACAAAATATGAGGATGAAATCACGTTGTCCAGTCTGTCACCGTGCATCATTGAGAGTTTCCGTATCACGTCGATCGATTGCGCAAAATACAATTTTTTAAGTACAATTATATTATTCAGAGTCGCGTGTTCGAAACTATTGGAACGAATATATATTCGTCTACCTTGAAGCCTATTATTACTTATTGCGAGGAATCTTCTCTTTTTCTCACCTGGCCGCATCTTAGGTGTGCAATAGATATACACGAAGTCGGTATGTCGAAAATAATTGTAATGGCGTAGATTAAAAATAAAGATTACTTCTATTTAACATATGCATGAACTGTAACCTGATTTATTCGATCTGTGTTTTTAATTCGTGATAAAACCGATCGCAGTTGAGAAAAATAAATATTTTCTATTGATAGGACCTTTACGCGGTATGTAGTACCGATATCAATTTGGGGCAGCCTAGTTACATCCGTATAAATATTAAATTGTAGAGTATAATTATTGAATAGCTGAGTTTTAATGGCCACGATTACTAAATACTATAATAATACATTGCATTTTTTAAAATGGGGCTTATTCCAGGTTTGCGCTTTGAAAATATTTCTAGTTACATCTGAAGAAAAAGTCACGGCATTTTAAATAATATTGTACATTATAAAAAACCTGTTATTTCACAATATCCATTATAAACAGTACACAAAAAACCGTAATGCAAAATATCTCGTACTATTAGTAGATCAGTCATTATCCGAAAGTACGTTTTCATCATCGCGGTTTTGCGGTGACCACAATTGCAACTACTAAGTTCATCTCAAATTTAAAAAACGAAGAAAATTCCCGTAGTACATTAGATTCGCTTGCCGTTGATCGTTTGGGTTTCCGAAATGGAAAAGGTTGGACGTTTTTTTAAATAAATAAAGTTAGTTTTTTTTATCAATGAAAACAAAATGATGGGAATAATAAGAGAGTTCTTCGATTAACGATAAGATTATGTATTTAGAAGTATACAAAATTGGAACAAAATCGTTTTTAAGATATCGCGGTCACTGGTTTGGACAATACTGTTATGAGAAAAAAGTGAGCGAAGTTCTGAGAGCACTTTCCAATTACATAAAAATACTATTTTGTACTTACCCCGTTATCTATTTCAGACCCACTAAAGATAGCACCCGCACTTGATACAGCTTCTAAAATGCTAATTTCCCAAGTAGCAATTTTCAAAAAGTTGTCTAAATGGATAACGAATGTCCGCTCGGAAGTTACCTATAAGTTTTTATGTGTCCAATAGTTATCTTTTTGGATGGTTGTCAACTTGAAGGTAACCTCCGGGCGGACATTTGGTACCCGTTTAGCCGACTTTTGGACAAATTCTTGAAAAATGCTATATGGGCTGTTGGCAGAGATTAGTAGGGAGATGTACAACGCTCCTAGGGAGGCTACAGTGGGAGGAGTCCGATTTCTTATGCAGAGATTAGTAGGGAGATGCACAACGCTCCCCTTTTCGGCGTGCCTCGTAAATGGCGCTAAATCGCGGCGGCGAGTTCGGGAGTATGATTTCGTGATCATCGCCTCTGTCGAGGTTGCAGATTCCCTTGTAGCCGCGCGAGTCCGTGATCACCGCTCAAGTCGGTATCGCAGTCGGCGAGAACACGAATGGGTAGCTCGGTGGGGGAAAAGTCTGCCCCTCGCAAATCGCGCTCACTCAACAGGCGAACGGAGCGAGGTTTTCCGTCCGATCGAGCTCGACATATATGTGTGGCCGTACTGCGGATTGGAATATGCATTAAATGAATTTCAAAGTGAACAACATGTATCGAGATCATTGTTTTCTCTCGGTTGCCCGTTTATGCCGAAAATGCGGGTTAAAAAAATTAACGACGAACCGCGTTGAAAAATAAAACGCCGAAACGACCGTGGAGGGTTCAAAAAGAAATCTTGAGCCTTTGCCGCGATCGTTTCAATATTTTTTTCAGCAGTAAACATTATGGATAACGGTGTATCATAAATGTTTCTCTATCTGCAGAGCGTTGTGGCTGAGGTGGCAGCGTGACGGATTAACGATGCTTACGGTCCGGGTTCAATCCCCAGTGAACCAACTTTTTTTTCTTCATTTTATTTTCAGAAGATATCGAACTTACTCTCGCTTTAGCTATGCTCGCCTGTTGAGGCATTATTTATGATATTTAATTCGTATATGCTTAATAAAAAAAACAAGACATTGCTACCGGGGATCAGTGCAGTCAGATCGCGCGTAAAACTTACCCCCTCTCTAGTCTCTTACGCGCCCATTACACAATCATAGTAACGCGTGTCCGTGAGCGAGCGACGCTCGACATCTTCGGACAGAGCCGAGCACGGTCGAAGTTTCCCGACCGCGCCTTCGGCAGCTACACCAATCCATGGACGCTCAGCACGTTCATGTGCGGCCAAGCCGAAACGAAGGCTTCGAGGGAAAAAGCAATCTGAGCACGACTCGCACGTGACGTTACCCGACGTCACGCGCGAGGCTTTTAGATGATTTCAATGCTTATTTAGCTCTTGATTCTCTGCGTTATTAATGTATACAAAAAAATGTATCGCGCACTCTGATCGCTTATTTTTTTAGTTTATACGTTAATTTAAAAGTAATAATAAATCTAAATTACAACTTATTTATCTTATATAAAATTGTTAACGCTTTACTCACACCCGTCCTTATGCCAAATAAATTATAATTCATAAAAGTAAGCGGAACTATATTTATATTCGTATTATTATATTAATTCTCATACTTTCATCAAGCGATAAAGCATTATCCCCCAACACAAGGCAATCATCCACCCGGCCGCGAATCGTCCCACACGGAAATAAAATATATGTAAAAATAAATTTTTCGATATTTTCAAAATAGATGTACAATATATTTCAGATATACATTATGTATCTTAGATATACATTAGATCTATGCAGTATATACGGGAAATGCATGTAACGGATATTCGCGATATCCAACTTTTCGTCCAAAAATAGATCTTCAGAATGTACAGAGAATGCATATTGGATACGTGACGACATATACTCAAACTTTATTGAAAATATACTCACGGTGTACTCAGAATGGCTTTGAAGTGTACTAGAAGTATAATTTCATTGTACTCGAACTATATTCGAAGTGTATTTTGAATATATTTAAACTCCATCTACAACTGACACGGAAGATATTCATACTACACTTCAAATCTTATTGAAATATATTTAAACTATACTTGAATAGTATTTTAAATGGCTTAAAGTATACCGAAATTATACATTACATATCCGCATAATTCATTTAAGATATACTCCTAGTATATTCAAACTTTATTTGTAATATACTCGTAATACATTTGAAGTGTACACGGAATACATTCAAAATAAATATATTTTATGCATATTTTAAGATATTTATAAAATCTATATAAAGAATGAATTAATGTTACATATTTATAGTTTGAAAAATACATGCAGGAATCAAACAGGTATAACAAAAAAAAATTACAAGGAATAATTTTAAGGTGCAATCCTAGTTATTTATTTTAATTTTATTTGGACAAAAGCGCTCGTCAGAAGTAACCATTGAACTAGTCGGAAAACGTCCTCAGTTTTGAGGGTCTAGATCCCAATGTGTCTCGACGACTCACTTCTTCTTATGATTGGACCGGAGCTGAGCCATTTTGTTGTTGAGAGCGCTGCCAAGGCCAGCCTTGCAGAACGTTCTCTTCCAACATTTTCGAACAGTATCTAAATAAATATACGATAATTCGGTAAGTTCGTGTACAGAGAATAATTCAAAAAATTAATGAGACTTTGTGTCATTAAGGGCCTCTGCAAACAGCGCGTTTTTCAAAGCGTGTGAAGTCCAAAAAGCGTGTGAGTCAAGTGTGCATCGCGTTTGTATCGCGTCATCTGTGCGTGGAAAATACGCCTGGCGTTCTTGCACTATTTCTTATAATTGTAATTCTTTGAACTGCATTTAACGGATTCCACCAAAGCATTCCGTTAAAGCATAACACCACTGTAAACATAAAAAATTAAGCGATTTCACGCGTTTTTTTGCTGGAAAGGTAAGTAAGAGGATAATAATATCCATCTTATTCTATTCCAGAAAGATCTTATTAGTCATATCTTCAAGAAAACAAAAACAAAAAAAGTATTTAAGGTAGTAGTGTCGCCAAGGCGATTTTCTATAGATTTTTAAAAATATTTAGAGGACCCATTCAGGACACTATTAAGTGATTATCGGCAAAATTTCAAGAGGGTTTACCGTTCCGTATTCGAGATACTAGTAATCAAAGATTGCACGGTTTTACACATGTTCTCATGGGGAGCAGTGGAAAATTTTACATATCACGCAATATCGTCGAAACTTTTCTACAGGTCAAAACCAAAAATCTGTAGAAAAGTTTCGAAGTTATTGTGTGATGTGTGAAATTTTTATTAATAATTATACAAAATGGCGATACTGGAGCCATTCTTGCGTGGCATGTTGAATTTGAGCCGCTCTGCGGCACGCAGTATAACTGACGCAAATTTAAACGTGGAATTGTTTTTTTAATATTCATTCTATTAATTTATATGGGTATAGTTAGAAAAATACGTAGGGGATTTAAAAAATATTATTTTTTTGTGTAATTGGCAAGCATTTAAAGTAAAAACACAATTTTCGGCAGAAAAAGGACAATCATTCGTTAATAAATAATGTTATATGTAACTCATAGAAAATCCCGTACGTACATCTCTTCTGAATGTATTTTAAAGATGTGCTTAAAATTTGGAGTGAATAAAATGAAAAGTGTAGATATTATGTTACGTGCCGTTTTTTAAATTGTGGCCAGCCACTGCTACCGCAGACCCACACAGGCCTGCGGACCTTTTTTATAGGTCCCAAACTTTTTTTCCCTCATCCTAAATCGTTTAAAGCATCTTTTCAGCCAATTTGAACAAAATCAATTCTTTTAAAGTCTACAGTGGTGTTACCCCTTAAGCCGGGCTTACGGGGATTCCGCGCTGGGATTTTGACAATACAATATCCTCTAATTCTTTCTCTTGATTCTAATTACATGATGCGAATTAACATTTTATACAACTTACGTGACACGGCGATGATGTATCCATCGTACACAGGCCAGCCGCCCGGGGGTTCTTTTTTCGTTGTGTGCCATTAGATCACATAACTTACGGAAACATCGAATTTATCCGATTGGAAATCGTCAATATCGAAGCTTTTGTTAATCCAATCCACGGGAACGTCAGGGCTATATTTCTTATCATCGTCACCACCAATCCACTTCACCAGTGCAAACAATTTCTTCGACATCCTATATGAAAAACATAAGATATTAGCGAGGACATTGCTCGAGATTTTTACAACATTCTTTTTTACGCAGTTTAAAATTCGTGATAAACCTGTCACTATTTTATTTCTCTCAGCAATGAAACTGACGTGCTTACACTACTGTTTACACCATATACTCAAGTCTCACCTGTTTTGCCGAGTTATGAAACCGACGATCACTGTTAATTTTGCAGCGCCAGAGGCGCCTCATGGCAACTGCAGCTCCGAACATAGCTACGGTCACAGAGTAGGGTTAGGGGAAGGCCGCATCGGAAAAATGACGGGTCGCTTTTTCGCAAAACAGCCGGCGGTGCGAAATAGCTGACGGCAAAATAAATGAGGGTTGATTGTATGTGTTACGTCCAGAAGGGACGATTTTATTTTATGTTTATTCGGGTTCTGAAGGTCCCCGTTCAATATTGGGATTTTGCCGCACGTCCCATACGGGCCCGGCACTCTCCGCTAGTGGGACTTGGGAAAGGAGTTTTCGGATGAATCGGAAGTAAAGTTGCGAATAATGAACAAAGAGGTTGGGGGTAACAAACTAAATGATCTTAGGGTTTATTAATGTTACTTACAGTAGGTCGCGTTGCGCGGGGACAATTTCCCCCGCAGTCTCGTCACACGCGCACTCACTCTCTCTCACACACACACTCTTACGCTCTAACGCTCAACTTATGTGTCCTCTATTTTGTTCGGGGCTTGATTGTAGGCCCCGCACCTTTATCACTGGCTCGATAGTTATTTGATATTTTAGAGAATCAATTTCGGTGATAAATATGGTTTCCTAAAGTAACGATCAATGTCTCTATGCGGGTCCGCCGGGTCGTTACCCAGGTCTTACTACACCGCCGCGAGTATGTCGTTACTTAACTACGTTACTAGTAAAGACTGACGTCTCTGTGCGGGTCCGCCGGGTTGCTAGCCTGGATTTATTACACCGCCGCGAGTACTGCTGTTACTAGGAGTTTTCTCCGACTCCAGGAGCGAACCGTGGACAAATCGGAACTGTTCGACTTCACTACCACTGAACCGAGGTAGGCTTCTTCGCCATCGATTCGATGGGGGTTTTTGTCGACGTCCACGGAAAATATTCGCCCGCTCCCGAAGTCGGACGGCAGAAACTCCAAGGCCAGAGAGCGCCCAATCGGCGGATTTCGCGATCAGGCGATCCTTAATCAGCGAAACCCGACAGGGCGCATCCGGCCGTACTCGGGCGGGCTGCACCTGACACCGCGCAGAGGCGTCGTTACAAAAGTATATATATAAAAAAAAAGG
>OY723392.1:3711932-3758912 GCA_963210295.1 Ophion ellenae
AAAATGTCCATTTTTACACTTTTTTGTTTATCATGTTATAACATTACAACAAATGCAAAGGCACCAAAGGTTTTTGCGTTTTTTTTAGTTAAGGGTATGTAGAAATACTCCACCTAATAGCAGATCGCTGCCTTTATTCTTTATTCGGGTTGCAACCCCGTTCTTTTGGAGAAAATCGAGATCCGTCAATTTTCACGAAAATCGAGGTTTCTCAGGTATCAGCGCGGGGTGAAATTTCTCGAAAAAAAAGTCAGAAAATTACGAAATTTGGTATTCAAGGGTTTTCGAGGTTGCTGATTGCGAATCTGGGATAAAAAATGGAAAAATTCAAAATGGCGGATCCAAAATGGCGGATCAAATGCAAAAATTCTTGCAATCGGGCGAAACTCGATGTTTGGGGGTTTTCGAGGTCATTCATTACGGATCTGAGGTTTAAATTGAGGATCGCAAATTCGAATTGAATTAAACTTTGCATTTCGGTTCGCCATATTGGACCCGTCGTTTTTTTTTTATTTCTTCGACCTGAGATTCGTAATTAACGATCCCTCAAAACCCGCAGATTACCGAGTTCCATGCGATTCAGATCCATCAGAAAAATTGTAAAAGTACCGCCGGCATTCGCGTTATCCAAAGCGTACCACGAGGAGGGGGGGGGGCAGATCACATATGGCGAACCGAAATGCAGAAATTAAATGAAATCGCATGGAACTCGGTAATCTGCGGGTTAAATATAACAAAATAATGAGAATAAAAGTAATTTAAAAAATGATTAATCATGATGATCTTTTTGTACCTGAATATGTCTTCTCGCGTGAACTCAACGAAAGGAACGCGATTTGGAGGATTCGTCGTATTTTGGACTAGTGGAGATGTTAAGGTGGACATCATGTGTTGCAGCGTTGATCTTGGTATGACTCTTTGGTTCGGCTGAAGGGGCCGTCACGAGTTTATGAAGTTCTTGACCAGTCTCTGCATCTGTTGAGGTTTTCTTCTTGCACCTGCATCGACGAGGTAGATCGGCCAGCCAGACACAGTGTGTTGGCTGTATGCATGAATCGCCGTATCTACGAGGAGCTTGATTAGTCGCATGATGGGTAACATTCGGGTGAGACCAGCGCTTGCTGTACCGAATTGAATGAATTTTTTCCAGGTGCGATTCCAGATGGAGTCCGCTAGGTGTTATATATCGTTGTTATCCAGGAGATATAACAACTTCTCCTCTTGATTGACAGTGTTTTGACCACTGATGCCCCGTGCCATATCGTTTAGGGCAGCGGGTTGCTCCACAGGAAACATGATATGTTTCGTGTTGTTCTGTGGAATAGATCTCACAGTGTGATTCTGGGTTGGTGTATCGCCAAGTAGGCTTCGTCGTCGGCTTCATGCTTGCAGGTAGTATGGCTTCGACAGGAGCAGCCATAAACTTTTACCAGATGTCTCCGTAAAGATAATTTGGAGGAAGTAAGGCATTACAGGTTGTTTGGGTTCTTCTTTTGGTAACATATGAGTTCGAGGAATAAGGAGATAATTTTCGTTCCCACGAGTGGCAGGTTGATCGTAATATTCTTTTAACCTGATCAGATTTACTCCTATTGTTATCTATTGAATAACGCGTACTGTTTTGCTAGCAAGTACCACTATTCAAATCGACTTCTTCATTGAATTGTATGCAATTCGTCCGAGGCTTATGCCACTATTAACAGCTATTTTGGAATATTTGGCGCTCTTTGCTAGAATGTTACGTATGCATATCGTAATGTAATGATTTTCTAATATAGAACAATAACTGCGTATATAAGTTTGGATTGACGTAGCGATTATATCTAGGTTCGCGACAGGAAATCTCTCTCGAATTGTGAAATAGTTATTTCGGCGTGGTTTGAATATAAGTAGTTTCCGGTGTTCTGTACTGAGGATACTGTAACTAAAAATGTAATCTTTTTCTCTAGTTGGAAATACAAAGGTGATATTGTTGATACTGAATAGGTTGATAACGGCCACCTGAAAAACAGGATAATTATTATTATTATTTGTTTAATTAGGGTTAAAATCGGTTTCGTCGACTCTGGTCGACTTGGTTTTTCTTTTCGGCCCTGTTTCGACGTTAATGTGCGAATACCGTAATCTATTCTCGTGAACGATGCGTGCTTTGTTGTAATATTGGATTTTCACATTGCCCTTATCTAATTTCTCCAGGATCTTGTGTGGACCGGAATAATGGTCTCCCAGTTTACCTGGTTTGGGACCTTTTTGAAGGTATACAAAGTCTCCTACTTTAAAACTTTTAGGATTGGCATTTTTATCATAGTATTTTTTTGAGCGATGTTTTGAAGAAACTTGATTTTCATAGGCGAGATTCCTGATTCCATTTATCCTCATAATTAATTCGATCAAATACCCGCGATAAGTGGGTAACTGATCGGATTCTCTAAGTGGTTCGCTTGATGGAACTCTCGCTATTTTGCCAAAAACTACTTCATATGGAGTATACTTTGTACTCTCATGAACGCTGGTATTATATGAAAGGGTCGCTAATTCTAGCCACTGATCCCACTCGTTATCTTTATCTATGTATTGCTTCAAAAATTCAACCAGTACGTGATGAGATATCTCAAGGGATGCGTTAGACTGGGGATGAAATGCTGTTGTTCGACATCGCTTGATTCGAAATCGTTTAGCTATTCGTTTCATGAGGCCACTTAAAAAATTACTGCCTTGATCTGTAAGGAGTGCTTTGGGTGCTCCAAAGACACATATAAATCTTTTAATGAATGCATCGGCGACCGTTGTTGCCTGTGCATTTGGCAATGGGATCGCGACACAAAATTTTGAAAGGCTGTCTTGGATAGTCAGAATGTATTCGTTCTGATTGGACGTACGTCGCATTGGACCTACTATGTCCATTGATATTTTTTCGAAAGCCGTACCTGGCATATCCGTTATAATCATTGGCTGTTTTGTCTTTACTCTAACCAGTTTCTTTAATTGACAATCTAGACATTGCTGAATTCTTCTCTGAATATCCGATTTCAAATCTTCCCAAAAATACTCTCTTTTAATTCTGTTATATGTCTTGGAGACGCCTTTGTGTCCTCCTATTGGGGACTTGTGCATCTCATAAAAGATGGAATCTCGTTCTTCAATTGGCATGTAGCGTAAGGTTCCTAAGCAGATTATCACCTTGGTTTGACTGGATTTGAACGTTTCTTTAATTATGTTGAGGACGTCGGCCCATATTAGATGCTCGACGTGGTTACTGTGGCAAATACTTAGCGATTGGAGCTTGAGATTTTCGCAAAGATCTTTTAATTCCCTTACGCTTTCTTTAACATTTTCTTATACGAAGGATAATGATCTAGAATATTCGCCTTTGATGACTAGGGCAATGTGATATTTTTTTCCAACCTTTTTACTGTAGGCATGACCTTCTGTTAAATCCTTCCAGAGGGGAAGTTTGTTTGCTTTGAGTTATTTTTTAAATTCCGAGGTTTTGTCTTCCTGGATCGGAAGTCCTTCATCCTCAGAGGATAATGAGTCAACTGCGTTGGTGGAGTCGGAATCTAGGTCAGTGGAACTTTTGGGACTAGGAATTTGAGGTGCTTTGCGAAGGTTAGGCCTCAGCTGATTCGGGGTCAGTGCCCTTTCGGGGTCGCCTAACACGCGCGGGCCTTGTTTTCTCGGCTTCCGTTTCCGCGCTGCTATTTTCCTCGTAGTTTATGGCCCTACGGTTTCGGAGCGCATGGCGCCGGGACTTGGAGCGCGCATCTGTCTCCTTAAAGGCAGGTACGTCAACCATTTCCGATACATCGTCATCGAGTTTTTCTTTGACCTGTTGTTTTGTTTTCGTAGCTACCTGAGATACGTAGTTCTTCGCTTGCAAGCGAGTGACGACATTTATTTCTTCTATTTTTGGGGTTTCATGAATTTCTGCTTGAGTTGTAAAACGTATAGGGCCTTCGTTTTCGCTAACACTGTTTTCTGCTAATTCGCGGAGTATGTTCTATGCTATCTCATCTAGATTCTCGTCGTTTTTTTGTTCGTAATGAGGTATGGCTTTGACATCCTCGAGTTTTTCGATAGGGTTTCGCGGTAAAGCATCGGCGTTTGAATTTAATGTCCCTGGCTTGTAAACGACGTCGTAATCGTACTCTGAAAGTTTGAGTTGCCATTTTAGGACGCGTGTGTTCGCGTCTTTGGCAGTTTTAAGCCAGGGGTTTATAATCAGTCACAAGCGTGAATTTTCTACCGCAAATATACGGCCTGAAAGCTTTCACGCTGTGAATAATTGCCATTGTCTTTTTCATGTGTCGTACCGAAGGGCTGCCCCGCGTAGTACGCACGATGTATATGCGATCGGTTTGTCTTTCCCGATTTCAGCCTGTGATAAGACTCCGCCTAAGGCGTAGCCGGAAGCATCTGTTGTTATTATGAACGGTTTTTCAAAGTCAAAGTGGATATTGCAAGTGGATATTGCAAGTCAAAGTGCAAGTCAAAGTGGTATTTCAAAGTGGATATTGCAAGAGGGGAGCTTCACAGAGTTTATTTTTGAGTACTTCGAAGGCTTTTTGTGTTTCCTCCATCCATTCGAAATCGACCTTATCTTCCAAGAGTCGTGTTAATGGTTTTGCGATCTTCGAAAAATCTTTCATGAACCTACGGTAGTAACCTGTTAGGCCTAAAAATTGCCGATTATTTTTAACAGTTTTGGGAACTGGGAACTCCCGTACCGATGACAATTTATTGGGATCCGGTCTTAAACCGTCCTTCCCGATTATATGCCCTAGGTAATTAACTTCTGGCCTGAGAAATTCACATTGTCCGGTTGCAACTGTAGATTGGCTTTACGCAATCTTTCCATCAGTTCCTCGATTTTCGTGCCGTGCTCCTCTAAATCCTTGGCGTAAACGACGATGTCGTCGAGATAAACGAAGAGGGACACTCCCTGGAGTCCACTCAACACGACGTCCATCAAGCGCTGAAAAGTCGCCGGGGCATTTTTCAGCCCAAAAGGCATTCTCGAAAATTCATAGTGCCCATACGGAGTAGAGAAAGCAGTTTTCGGCTTATCTTCGGGATTCATTTCTACCTGATAGAATCCGGACGCTAGATCGAATACGGAGAAATAATTCCCGTTGCCTAATGGATTCAGAATGTCTGTGATGTTAGGCAACGGATAAGAATCGCCGATTGTCTTTTCGTTAAGGGCCCGAAAATCAATTACCATTCTCCAACGCTTATTGCCATTGGAGTCGGGTTTCTTTGGTACGATCCAAACAGGACTGTTGTTTGGGGATTGAGGATGGTTGATAATCCTCGAGTCCAGTAGCTCGTCTACCTGACGCTGGACTTCGCCCTTAAGAGCCTGAGGAAACCTGTATTGTTTTGTATTGATCGGGAGGTCATCAACCGTGGGGATCTTATGTCGCAGCACAGATGTAGACTCCAGAGGTTCGCCATTTATGTGAAACCTATCTGGGTACTTTTCGATAATTTTTCCTACATGGTCTGGCTCATCTTTGCCTAGATGATCGAGTCGCAGGAGCCCTCTTATTGTCTCCGTGCACTCCGACAGATTTTTTATATTACGCGATCTTGGGTCAGACATGGAAACACAATTTACCGTTTGAATTTCTCTCAGATTTGAATTTTTATTCATTTTCGATTTTGAATTTTCTCCGTTCATTGGCTTTTCTTTTATTTTCACTCTTGATTTTCCAATTTTATTCGATTTTGATTTTTGGCCCGATATTTTATTATTATTTTTATTTGATCGATCGATCTCAGTTCCAGTTCTTTCCTCGCTACCGTAAATTTTTCTAAATTTTCCTTGATCGTCGCTCTCTTTGGGGCGATGCCAGGTTTTTAATTCGACATTTTTCGTCGATTTTTTAAAATTGGCCTCTTTTGGACCCTGAATATACGCGATTGTCTTGCAATCGTCGCTTGGAATAGAAGAGTCACGAGGGATCGAACTGGAGTTAAAGATTGTCATGCAATCTTGATTTGTTTTATTTTCTGCTAAGTCTCCGATCGTGTCGAATTGTTGCAGTTTTACGACTGGCACGATCAGTCGTATGGCATCATTCGTGGTATTGTAAACCGTCAAATGAGCCTTAGCGCGGATGTTTGTTACCAGACAGTCGCCGGCATATACACCATTGCGGATTTCTAAAGGCGAGAGATAACCCTTATTTATCTCGCTATCCTCCACTTTTACGCGAAAAGAAGTTTCCGAACGCGCGGGGATTTCTATCACCTCGTCGGGTTCGCCTGATTTTTCAAATGGACGAGATCTTGTTCCGAATTCAAAACGTTCTGTTTCATAATTAATTTTTGCTTTAGTTTCAAAAAAGAAATTCGACCCTATTAATCCAGGATAGGGGAGCGGTATCGAATCTGGAATTATATGAAATAGGGCATTAAACCCGAATACTTGAATGATTACGCTCCCTAACGCGTACACTGGTAGCTCTGATATACCTTTTAATTTTATAATGTCTGACTCATCGATACCGACCATATTTCTTGTGTATTCTTTCTTTATGTGTTTGGGAATAGCTCCGGTGTCTAATAGCATTATCGTGCGGCCCTTTTCCGGTAGTACTCAGATACACACCGAGGGTAGCTTATTGAAGTTTTCTGCGTTTACTGTGTAGGTCGGGTATCGTCGGCTTGAGCCTCTTGCGTGGTCAAATTTGCTGGACGCGTGGGGATCAGGATACCGCTCGGCGCGTCCGTCCGAAGGGTATTCCTCCCGTTTCCCGACAGGTTTTGCGATTTATTATATTCAAGTGTGCGGCAATTTTCTAATGTGTGACCTATCTTTTTGCAGTATCGACAGGTAGGTGTATCGTTTTGCGGGGATTTTTTCGGAATTCTAAAACATCTGTCCGCAGTGTGCCCATGATTGTGGCAGTATTGGCACTGAGAAACAGATGAGGGGCGAGGACGATCATTCGAGAAATTTTGTGGCTCTTTACGCGATGTACACTCGCTGGCCGTGTGCCCTGGTTTTTTACACAATTGGCACGTAATTGTGTAGGATTTTTGATTGCGAAAACATTTATCCGCGGTATGCCCTATTTTTTTTTACAAATTTGGCACGTGACGGACCCCTGATAATTAGCAGATTTTCGACATTCATTGGCGCTGTGGCCCTGGATTTTACAAATTTGGCAAGTGACCGTCGCGAATCGGCAAGCTTCGGTCGCGTGATTATCTTTTTTGCAAATATTGCATATCCTCATAGGTCTAGTCTGAATGATTCCTTCTGATCTGGTGAGACGCGATTCCAATTCCCTTCGAGCCTTGAGATCGCGTTGAATTCTAACTGAGTGATCAATAGCGGTGGGCATGTCTACGCACGGTGGGAGTCGGTGTTCGATCTCCTCTTTTAATCCGCGTTCAAAACTTGTAAGAAAATATTCATCCATTTGTCTCCTAAATAATTGGTCCTCTTCCCCATTGTTGGCTAATTTTCTTGCTTCTAATATTTCTCTTGCCTTTTTCCTAATTTTCGTCGCGAATTCCATAACGCTATCGCCGCTTGCTTGATAGATATGGCTGAGTTCTTCCGAAAGCTGAATCTCGGATTTATTTGGCGCTTAAATTTTTTTTAGAAAATCCGCTACTTCTTTTACTTTCTCGAATTTAATTCCATGTATACTATCTCTGGCTTGATCTTTCAATTTATTTCTTATTAATTTCGCTAGGTATTTTTCGGTTTCGGGCGGACGCATATCCTTTGCATCTTCGCACCCGGCCACAAATTCTGAAAATGGGATATTTTTTCCATCGAATTCTGGGACAAAGCTAACGGCATCTTTTAGATAAATTTATTGGTTTGTTCCTAGCGCCATGTTGTTCAAGTTATCTGGATTTCCCTTAGGTGGCAATGCTAATTTTTTGACGGCTCGTTTAGGAGCCTCGAGGCCAGATAATAAATTAGCGTTTGATCCTCTTAAAGCGTACCCTGTACTACGAGATTGATCTGGTTCGTTTGTTTCTGAATCCGGTAAATCGTCAGTGATATTCAAATCTAGCGACTCGCATGTGGATTCCTTATCCATTAAGGCAATTTGCAAAAGCACATACCCCTTTTACGATCCCGGATGAGCCCCCCAAAAATTATATGTCATGTCCTGAGGGGACGTGGGCATATACCTATCGCGGTTCCCTCTTTTTAGCCTACGCCTAGCGCACTAGCTCGGGATGAGGGTGTAAAAGGGAAAGGTGCATGCAAATGTGGGAACGACGCAGTGACTCGATTGATAAATGGATTGATTTACGCAAATAATTGGGAATTCCGCGTTTATTACAATTAACCAATTTGGTTAATTCGATTAAATTAATAATATAAAAATATACATAAAATATTTTGCTTACATTTGTCGATGCGTCGTGGATACGCTAATATGTTTATAGTCGTCGGGTTCGGGCCTCCGCAGGTAGGTCGGTTACGCACGCTTGGTAACAATGATGGTTCACGTCGAAACAAATTTTTTAACACGTGGGTATTTATCGCGAGACGAGGTTGGAATTAAATTACGATTTACGCAAAACAATACGATGTACACATTCAACTTAGACACTTAATAAAATTCTTGTAGTTCGCGTTATTATAAAGTATAATTTGGACGTTAAAGTTCGCGTTCGCTTTATGGAGACAGTTTTGTAATTGTTCCGGTGAACGTTGTTGCTTGATTTTTGCTCGTACGCGATAGAGACTGAAGGGAGACTTTTCTCAGCGAGTGATGATGGGACACTCTTGGGAGGCCAGATCTGAACGAGTGGTGATGGAATACCCTTGGGAGACTAGGCCTGAACGAGTGGTGATGGAACACTCTTGGGAGACTAGGCCTGAACGAGTGGTGATGGAACACTGACTCCAAGATTTTTTTATTCTAGCTTGTAGGATATTTTGGATGCTGGGATGGTGGGAGAAGTTTCTCGAAAAGTGCATTTTCGTCATGCGTTAATTTTTTGATTGGTTGAAAGGATGTAGGAAATTTACTAGTGCATATGATTGGTCGAGTTGGAAGGGGAAATAATTTTGAGGACTATGATTGGGTGTAGAGTATGATGTGTGTGATCTCCATCTCGATTCTCGGAAACTAGTCCGCAGCTCGTTATCTGGAGCGTTGGAAAAATACAGGGAGGAAAAAGGGCCTTGGTCGCGTCGCCGCGCTTGCCTCAAGATAGGCATTGTTGACCCAGGTGTGAGGCGCATGGGAAATACCAACGTAGTTTTATTGCCGGCTCAACTCTTCGGCATGAAGGATTTTCTTTTGGAGAATGTATATTTTTGTGGAGTAAGGATTTCGATATTTTTGTGTGTCTTCGTGTGTTGTACGTTCTTATGGCTAAGGATTTTATCATCAACTGCGTTTGACGGTTGCGTGTAGATATGGTCAAGACCGACTGTGCTCTCATGTGGGAAATTATGCGCGACGCTCGCTTCTTATCGATGTATTTCATTTCGGCTGTGGTATGCCTAATTCTAAAGAAAATATAAGGACCCGTCGAAAAATGAGAATGCCGTTATCATGTGTATTGGTTTTCGTAGTTTTCCACGATTTCCATGTGGTATCGGGTAAGCCCGCGTTTTCGCCGGAGTTGAATAAAATAGGAGAGGAAAAAGAAATAGATAGTGCTTTTTCCCGCGACGTTACAATTTCAATATATTTTATATGCATCTTGAATGTATCTTTTTTTGGATGTCAGCATACATTCTTCGTTATGTTCCCCAGTATATTAAACATATATTCAGTATAGATATCTAATATATTTAATGTACATCTTAGAAGCTATTTATATTTATATATCGCATAGGTTTTTAATCATATCCAAAATTATATTTAACATATCCAACTTTTTGTACAAAATGTATTTAATATATGTTTTATGTATCGTTCGATATATTTTTTATGTATTTTATTTCCATGTGGGACGGGACGGAATTCGAAACGATAGAAGCAATAAACAAATTCTTAAAAAAATATATACACCAAATAAATCCGTAATGCAATTATTGGGAGAACTCGCTAACATCTTTTAAACGGCCAACGACAGTGTTATAGATTTTTCCGCAAAAATCAGGAAAAAGGCAAGGGAAATAATCGAGGCGCGAAACTCATCGAATGATGGGGCGGACGACCCCGTATTCAGAAAATCAGTAGACGACTACTTCCTGACGTGTTTTAAACGTGGGTTAAAGGGGGAAATTGAACAACGTCTCCCTCCGTGTGCTAACATCGACGTCGCGATCGACCACGCTATACAAATTGAACATGAGATCGCGTCGCGAAAACAGTTCACTCGCCCTCCATTAAACCCGTTCCGATCAAGTCAATCAAGATCTGTAATATTTGCTGAAAGGATAATCATCCGACCGAAGCTTGCCGATTCGCAATCCTTACATGCCAAATTTGCAAAGGTCAAGGCCACAGTGCCATCGAGTGCGGAAAATAACTAAACGAGCAATGCTCGGTCATTGGCCAAATTTGCAAGAAACTCGATCACACCGCCGACAGGTGTTACACCGATCAGAACTCCCGCGCCACAACCGTCAATTGTGTAAAAATTTACGGCACAAAGCCGATAAATGTCCTTCGCAAGGCATGGCCGTTTGAACCAACAAACGAACCCGGCGAGGTAGTAGAAATCCCCGCGCGTTCGAAACCTCTTTCCCCATGAGAGTCGAAAACCGCACGTTAAAGGAAGGGTATATCCCGCCTTTAAAAATTCGTAAGGATGTTTACGCCGGCGACTGCCTTGTAACAAACATCAACGGAAAGGCTCTTTTAAAGGATTCCAATCCCATAAATGACGCCGTACGACTGATCGTGCCGATCATAAAACTACAGGAATTCGACATCGTGGAAAACCAAACCAAACAAAAAATAAAATCAGATTGAAGGACAATCTGCGATTCTAATCCAGTTCCTCATTATTCCAATCCTAATTCGGGCGTACATTGCACAACTACGCCGGTCCAGTGCCCAGTAGTGGCCAATAAAAAAAAATGTTTACCCGATAAAAACGTCGAAATAAAACTTTGTCAACGCTCCAGTGAGAGCGATGATGAAGAAAAACTGAACCAAAACAAAAACAAAACAAAAAGCAAAACAAACTCAGATTGCACGACAACCTGCGCTTCCTATCCAGTTCCTCGCGATGCTAACCCAATTTCTCGCGATCGTTCTAATCCAAAATCAGATTGCATGTCAATCTCAAATTCCCGGCAAATTTCTCGTGATCCTTCTATTTCAATCGTAGATTGCATGAAAACTACGATAATCCAGAGCCCGAAAGTGGCCAATCAAAAAACTTCGGCAAAAAACGTCGAAGCAAAACCTTGCCTTCACTCCGAAGAGCATGACGAGCAAGGAAAATCAAATAAAAAATCCAGTAGTGAGAAAGAATAAAAAACAAAAACAAACGAAAAGGAAAAAATTGAACAAAAACCCAAACAAAACTAAAACGACAAAATTAAATCAAAACCGAATCAAAATCGAAACGAAGAAGAAAAAGCAAAATCAAACATGAATAAAACCCAAAACAAAAAAGAAAAACCCAAAATAATAGAAAATCAAAACGAAAAAGAAAAACCCAAAATAAAACAAAACCAAAACGAACAAGAAAAATCCAAAACACTTCACAACCGAAACGAAGGAGGAGGCTTACAAATGAAACAAAACTCGAATCAAATTCTAATCATGAAAGCAAATTCGCGAACGAACGTCAATTCTATCGTCACCTCTAAGTCAACATCGCATAAAATCGAAAATTCTAAAATCGCTTTACAAGATTTGGCGCGCAGATTAGACCAAACTAGCGATAGCTATGACGAAAAAAAAATCCAACGACCTTTACTATTCGAGCAGATGTCCACCCCTTCCCGCGTGAGAAAAATATAAACATCGTCACTCGCTCTCAAGTGAAGAGCCCTATAGAATAAGGCACGAATCATGTGGCGACTACGCTAGCGTCAAGGCCAACGCGCCTGCAGCCGAACGCGTAGACGCGCACTCCAAAATTTGACACCTTACGCGTCGAATTCGTAAACTCGTAAATTACGCAGAGAGTAGCGACGGCGAGACGAAGGTCGAGATAGTAAGACCCATACGCACTAGTCGGCCCGCGGAAGGCATTGCCCCGAAATCAGCTGAGGGCCCTAACAAGCGTAAAGGACTTCCGATCCCTTGCTCCAAAAACTCCAACGATCCTAATTCCGATAATCCGACAAATTCAGATTCAAACTCTCTCGATTCACAACTCTCCGAAGATGAAAATCCTCCGGCGGAGGAAAGAAAAATATCAGAATTCAAAATTGCACATTGCATCAACACCAAACAGTTATTCCATTTTCGAAACGGTAATCCGGTTTATTTCACCGACTCAACGTGTCAGCCGAATGACCCTGGAGGACACAAGGGTGTCCCAAAAACCGATTTCAATCCTTATTAATAAATAATCACATTAATTAACCTGTTTTTCAGATGGCCGTCATCAATCTACTCTGTATCGCTTAACGATATCACCTTTGGACTCGCAATAAGAAAAACAGATCAAATTTTAAGTTACAGTCTCCACAGTACAGAACATTCGAACTTGTGTATATTCAAATCTCGCCGAACTAACTATTTCGCAATTCAAGGAAGATTTCCAGTCGCAAACCTAGATATAATTGCCTACAAGCATTTGAAATTCAGATACGTAGTAATTATATTACATTAGCAAATCATTGTATTACGATATTCCTACGCAACGGTAAAAAAAGAGTGCCAAATGCTCCAAAACAATTTGTTCTTAGCGATCCAAGCCTCGGACGAATTGTATACAATTTATTCGAGAAACCGAGTTATATGGCGGCACTTTCTGACGAAATAGTACGCGTTATTCAACGTATAACAATACAAGAAAATCTGATCAGGTTAAAAGATTTTTACGATCAATCTCTTGTCACTCGTGAGAACGAAAAAGATCTCCTTACTCCTCGAACTCACATATAAACAATTACCAAAATAGAAACCCAAAACAACCTGCAATTCCTTACTTCCCTCATATTACCTTTTCGGAGACACTTGGTACAAGTTCATCCCTGTTCTGGTCGAAGCCACACCACCTGCAAACATGAATCCATCGACGGAATCTACTTGACGATACATCGACCCAACATCATCAGCATCCTGTGCGATGTACCCCGAAGAAGATATCGACAACGTACGAGAACGCGTATTGTTTCCCGTAGACAAAACTCGCTGTCGTAAACAACATGACACGGGGCAACAGTGGTCAAAACAATATTAATCAAGAGGACAAGTTGCTAAATCTCCTGGATAACAACAATCTATAACACCAAGCGGACTTCATCTAGAATCGCACCTGGAAAAAAATCAACTCAATTCGGTACAGCAAACGCTGGTTTCACCCGAATATCACGCGTCGTGCGAGCGATCAAGGTCCTTGCAGATACAGCGATCCATGCATACATCCTACACCCTGTGGACGGCTGGTCAAGTTAGCTCGTCGGTGCAGTGTGGGACTCGGTTACGTACCTCCTGATGCACCGGGCCAAACAAACCAAGAAGAAAATGTCAATGGATCCAGTGACTGGTCAAGAACTTCATCAACTCGTGTCGGCCCCTCCAGCTGAACCAGAGGGCCAATATCAACGCTGCAACATATGATCTGTACCCTGTCATCTCCGATCATTCAGAAAACAACCAATCCTCCAAACCGCGTTACATCCCTTAAATTCGCACGAGGAGATTTACGATAATTCTGATCATGCTAATAGTTTTCTTTTTATCATCGTTCTTTTAACCTTGTCAAGTAAGATAGGCAAAAGTACATAAGCATCTATGCACGAGGAAAAACAAAGAGGAGTAAACTCGTATACTACATTTCATAGGAAAAAAAAATATATATATATATAATTATTTGAAAAAAAAACGGAGAACAAAGAAAAACTTCCTCATACAAAGATCATATATACAATAATATCCTACACACTTTCCTTTTTCTATTATATAGTCTACATAATACTCTAATCCAAAAATTGTACCTACCGAGACCGCAACCCTTCAAGAATAGGCTGATGACGATATTGAGATAACCTTCGAAACATTCATAATAATTGAGCGGGACGCTCAATCTTAAACCAGAGAGGTGTTACGTCCGAGCGAATGTGCCTTCTCTCGGTTATTCCCAATATTCTCATTTATAGTTATAAGTTATTATACATGTATAAATCAAAGAATAAGACGCGTAACAGCGTAAAAAGGAACGTATGTACGTTTCGCACGCATATTCAACCTACAGCGATATATACACGATAGCCACACCGCCACAGTCCTCGACTTTTCCTATCCCATTGGCTGTCAACGAGAATACGAACTCAGGGGCATATTCCAAGAAGAGCTGTCGAACGAAAAACCAACCATCAACTCGACTCCAAAAACTCCGCCGTCCCCACGCATGTTGATCAAGAGAAGCCTCGACTCTAGATTATTTAAACATAACATAGACTAGACGGCTCCGACGAACTTATAACTCCGACTAAATAACAAGACATCCGGTCTCGCAGCGTAGTCCGATATACAAACTTCTCGATATGAGAAGTCACCATAGCCATAAATTGACATAACACAAACCATGCGAATGCGCATGGTCTCTGATATCGAACTCTATATCCCATGCGCTTTTTCGCCGAAACACGAGACAAAGGTCTCCTTCTCTTCATACGCGTAATACCTAGAACCGATTCTCTGGAATAAGGCCACGCGCGTGCTAGCGAACCTGTAAACTACTCGCACACCATACCGCAACCAATCATGCTAATTAACCGATATATTCACGACTAATGGACCAATCCCCGAAGAACTAGATGACCAAAACCGCACTCTCTTTAAGGTTCCTTCTCCCACTATTGAAACCCTCCTAATTTTCATATCAAGAAAGACTTCTTTCCTGAAGTCAGTCTCCCGTCAACCACCATAACATCAAGTTCTTCTATCGAGTCTCAGTCCCAGTCGCCCGTCAACTACCATCGACTGAAGTTCTTCTATCAAGTCTAAGTCTCAGTCTCCCGACAATCTTCATCAAATTCAATCTCAGTCTTCCGTCAACTAACATCGAATTAACTTCTTCTATCAAGTCTTAATTCAGAAGCCAAACGAATATCTCCAATTAACCTTCATACGAACAGTCTTCATTTTTCCCTGAATATCAATCTCAAAGCATCGACCTCGCGTGCCGTTCATATTTATATCTACGCGTAGTGTCCGTCGTAGTAAACGCGTCGATTATACACACGACCAGCGTAAAATCCTGCGAGCGTCTTACCAGCGATTGTACCAGCGAGCGCACCAGGCCCAGAGCGAGGGCCCTTGTAACGCGAGCGTCAACAAACATCTACGCGAGCGAGCGACCGAGTGTCAATCACAACCAATGTAAGCTAACTTCACCTTTTCTTTTTGTATCATTCATCGTAGACCTGATCGCTTCAAACCGTCTAGTAATCTTATAATAAATAACATAGTGTCAATCGTACACCAAGTCTGTCGAATTATTCCTCAATTTCGAAATATCGTGAAAATTTCTTAATTCTACTCTTTCCCACGCACTACCCCTTTTTATCCTCATCCCGTGCTATTGCGCTAGACGTAGGCAACAAAGTGGGAAACGAAAATATTATGCTCGTATCCCTTCCGGATGTGACACAAATTCAAGAAAAAGAGCAAAACATTCCGTGACGTTAATGTACGAAATTCAGAAAATTATGTTTTACATTGCAAGAACTCGCACCAATGATACCATGGCAGCTAGAGGCAGCCATTTTCAATTTGTTTCATTCGATAATAGTTCCTTCTACAAAATGCGATCGGTCAAGTCGCAGAATTCTATAGAACTTATAAACTTTTCTCTTCTTCCGTTCATTTTCCTACAAATTATTCGTTTATTGTTATCGCATAAACTATTATTAGTAATTTTGCGTAACATAATGATTTTTTACTTACTTGCAGGTGCTGATTCCATTAAAAAAAAATGAAAGCGATAGATTTTTAGAGATTCGGCGTTCTCTTGAATATAGCGTTGAAATACTTGCTTACTGCACGACGCGTCTAGCGCGATTGAGAGTCCCCTTTCAACTGTCCCATAGTAGCAGGTGTAAGGGAGAGGGCGAGTGGTAGGGCTAGGCCGATTCTGAGCCGGCCATCTCAGGGGGGAGCGGGGAGAGGGGTGTCCAGCGCAGTGGTACGGGGGGGGAGGTCGCCGGGCGCGTGTGACGTCACAGAGGGGCCTCTGTGGAGGGGAGCAATGTGGTCCGCGGTACAACGACGGCGGGGAAGCCGCCGTTGATGAGTGTTGTGTGTGTGTGTGTGTGTGTTTGTGTGGAAATAAAAGGGGATGGGGTAAAAAGAATGCTTCGAACTAAATGACAATAAAACAATAGTTTATTAATAATTAAATTAAACAATGACCTTACATAGTATATACTACACATAAAATCTTTGGTGTGTGTGTGTGTTTGCCTGTTTTTTTCATTGTTTCAAATTATTTTATTTTGAATATCCGCAGCGGATCCGTTATCCTGGAACATAACAAATCATGCATCTTATTACTCTATTAAACACAATCATATTTTGAATCATACTATAGATAATACTAACTATCGACCCAGTATAAGTTCAGGCAGGTGGGGCACGTGTCGCGCATTGAAACTTGGTGGGTCGGCCCGCCGCAGTTGGTGCAAAATATCCCCCGGATGTTGTTAAACCGTTCGCTGAAGTTGCCACCGCTTTCAATTAATCAATCAACCGCGCCATGCATATTAAAGTAGCACGACACGCAAAATTTCGCCCAATCATTTTCGGTGAAATATACAAAGGTTATACAACACATGACTTCCCGGTTCGACTGATTTATTTGGTGCGGGTCCACTATGACTTCACGCAAATAAAGGAAGCCTCCATCTGCGGCATTGCCCAATCCACAATCCACTGATTCGGTATCACTTTCCAGTTCGTTTATTTCCGCCAATTTCATGTCGTCATGTTCAAGTACTTCAATTTCACCGTACTCATCGTTGTCATCGTCGGCGATATCAATAACTTCTTTTTCGTCTTCCCAAACATGCACTTCATAGTCATCAGCGATATTTACTACCACCTACATGTCATCATCGACGAAATCGATCAATTCGATTTGGTTCGACATTTTTCTTCACTTACTTTTCTTTTTCAGACGCTTTCACAATGACACTTCGGAGGTTGGAGACTGGAATGACGAAAACTGCTGTTCCGATCCTTCTTCAGATTTAGATTTTTTGATCCCCATAGGGTTATAGTAGGGTGGGGGATGGTCAACAGGAAGTGTAAATAGTTTTCAACATTAGTCGGGACTTGTAGAAAAAAACCTTCCAAGATGTTGCATCCTGGCCAGGGATAAACGAAACGGTTTTTCTTAACTATCACTGTGGGGTAGGCAACTGATGTCCAGAAAAGCGTGCACTCGTGAAGGCGAAAGCTGGCCAGGCTCGCCAAGCATTGACTTTCACAATGTCCACAGAACAGCGTCTAGGTCATGGAGACTACCGAGATCTGGTTTGCATCCCTGAACGATAACATATACATATATTGCCACATGTTCCAGTATGTATGAAGACCAGCCTGTCACGAATCATAGGGCTCTTCGCAGAGCAACATCAAACCTATTCAAGTGACACTTGAGGCTATACAGTTCTTACCAAATCAGCCACATTCTTGAGGCATTTTTTTTCTTCGTTGACGTTTGAAGCCACCCTCCGAGCATAGAGAACATTTTTTGTATTACATTCCCCTCAAGTATTAAGAACACGAGGTATTTATTACAAAAACGCTTAACTTTAGGGATCTATGGTTAGAGCGTTTTTAGGCTTCGACCGCTGATCCCGCTGCTTGCACCGTTTGAGCACAGATGCACTCACGGCCTGGAATACTCACAAAATACATTTTTTCCTCCGATTGAACCCCGGCCGGCTCGTTCTGTGTCTGTATTTATTTTTCATGCTTTCGGCCATAATAGATATCAACGTGATATTAAAAAACTCTGGCGGAGGTGATTCTATTATGTTTTCCGAGCTAGATGGAACGACAAAAATATTTTCTCATGGGAGACCATTTTTAATCATCGACAGCGCTCAAAAGTGACCACACTTTGAATGAAGCAGTGAGTTAACATAATCTCTCTGGGAAGACTTTTCAACTCGTTAATATGGAAAACAACAATGAACCATCAGAAGAAATCTTGCACAACCAAGCCACGCTCTTAAGTTCGATCGACGACTTTGCTGTGTGGGAGCAACAGATTGTCGAGTTCATCGAAGTACTGAAAACGTAAAGCCGAATTAAGCGCCAACGATTATCAACTAAACATCAATAGTCATTTATAAGACAAATACTGCATCTGGAAGGATTGAAGTATTCCATGTAGAGGCATTTTATATGCATGGGTGCAGGACACAGCGGCGACGGGTTAATGTGGCGAGAAATTGACTTCAACGCATGATGGTCTATACTTTAACCCCTGCTCGATGAATTTCAACAACTTGAAAGTGGTTGAGCTTTACGAAAAATACGTAATCTTACAATAAATGTAAATAAGTATAAATCAATACGCGTTGAATGTTATATCTCATTGTCACGGGGAATAATGATTATGAAGGCTGCGATTAATGTGCAATCAAGAGATGATACACGTTTCGCATGGGTGACAGTCGCAGATTTATACCCAGCTGAACGAAACAGTGACCACGGATCTTCATACATGCATAATTCAACGGTGTTGAATCTACCGAATATTGGATTCCCAGTGACTATAGGTCAAATTTATAAAAGATTGTGCTTCAAAACAATTTATCCATCAATGTGTATATCACCAAAGAAGACGTTGCTCCGACAGGTGTGGCTCAACATAAGATAAAGAAAACCATATCAATTTGCTATACATATAAGATACCGAGGATAATAATGTATGACATTTCACAAGGATCAATAACCTGTGATATAGGCTCAATGTGACACCTGTGACAAGGATCAATAGCCTCGTGATCGCCGAACTAAACAGAGGCAGCCATTGAAAAATATATATATGCCATCGGTGTGTGAAGTTAACATAATTACTATATCGTTATATGTGCTGGACGAATTAAACAACAATCCATTATTTCACAGGTGTCTGGATTACTTTAGATCAGAGGATAAACTGCAATCACATGAGGTCGATTGTGGAGCAATAAAGCACTGCACCATCCGACTATCAAATGATACCAATAAGTGACGCTAAATTATCAACTCCAATAAGAAAGCACCACATTCATTAACTATATATGTCAGTAGTAAGGGGGTCACTATGGCGACCCCCACTCCTATCCCCACTCCTCGGCCCGTGGTGGGGGTAGCCGAGGTGGTGGGGGTAAGAGTGGGGAGGAACGGTGGTGTCGCCATAGTGGCCCCCTTTTTTTATTTTTTATTTTTGTTACATATACATACAGGTTTATTTACAAATATCCATTATATTGATTATGCGTTTCAATTGATGATTTATGAGATTATCGGTGACGATTGTTCTTGCCTGTATGGAGAGGTTGCAGGAGACACTGGCTAAAGAGCGGTGAACAGCCGCCCGAATTTTAGTGTCTTTCTTTCTAATACGATGCCGTAAACGTCTCGCCGTCGTGTTGTAAATTTCCGATACAATGACGGTGACAAGCGCATCCTTACATTTACCCACGTCGGTCGAAGCATTGTTAAGCCATGTTGCGTACGCGTTGATACGATCCTCCAATAATTTCAATGCGATGAAGTCATCTTTACCGAAGGTGAAGAATGGCGCTGCACGGTGTACAGCTTGTACGCCGTAGACGTTGAATTTTTGAATAGTTACGCTGGGTTGGTCGTAATATTCACCGTATTCCAGAACGTAGTCATCACAAGCGACCACCGTATGAACAGTAGGGTAGTCGGAGGCGCATGCAATGTTTTCTTCGTTGAAGTATGCAGCGATGGTGGTGTTGAGCTGTTTTTGAAACGTCAACCATGATGATGTATTTAGGGTTGTCCAACCGTTGGTATCACACATGAAACGAATAATGGGTTGCAGTTGACCGGCGTCGTCAACATCTATGCTTAGCCACACGTTTTTCGTCATTTGACTATTCAGACTGTAAAGCGTCTGCAACACCAATGGTCGTAGATTATAGGCACGTTTGTTTTCTGCCGAGAGAGTGGATGATGAACGTTTGCCCGCCATGGCTTCTCCCTGCAGACTGACGCGCTCTCACAAATCTGATGTAGTATACGAGAGCTGTCGTGCAGAGTTATTCGACAGCTGGCTTGAACTCCAGATTATTGAATTCGGAGCCAAGGTATTCCACAACGAGATTATCTGCATGGGCCGCTGCTACCATCTGCTTGAACAACGCCTCGTCTTCGTCAAGAGCTCTCATGAATCTCGCCGGTAGAAAGCAAACGAATGTCTTGTCCACCTCCACGATAAGACGTGACCCGAATCGAGTTTTCACCAGTCGTATATCGGAAATTTTGTAGTCCGTTTTTGGGGAGAGTTCTGCCATCTTCTTCGTCGGTAGGAAGTCGGCCATCGCCCCGACCTTGGTGATGCGTGTAAAGTCTATCGCTGATGTGAAGTTTCGTGATTTTTCGCGTTAAAATATTTAACACACTCCTATTTTCTATGAGACTTTGAAGAATTGCAATATTTTGCAAGAAAACTTCTATACGTGCTTTCAACTCGCGTCTTTTTTTCTGCATTAAACTCTACCGTGGCTCCGTAACAATTGCAGTCTGACTACCGAAACGTATGCCCTATTTCTAGTACTGTCCCCACCACAACCGCTACCCCCCCCCCCCCCCCCCACCATCACGAGAGGAGGTGTGAGTACGGCCTCGCCAAGAGAACTGTTTCTCGGCAATTTCGCAAAAGCTGCTGACTTAGTGGCGTGTAAATCACCGCAAGACTCTCCATCGCTGCTAAAGTTGTACGCTGAAACGATTAAGCTATAAGAATAAATACACAGAATATTTGAAGACAATTATTTATTAAAGTAACATGATGGGTTACAATTAGCGCGTACGGGAACAACAGCCTTGTACACAATGTAAACTATTATGATTAAAAGAGTCGCAATTATTACGACGTTTGCCACGAGCGACGGCACCGT
Source organism: Ophion ellenae (assembly GCA_963210295.1). Classification (NCBI taxonomy): domain Eukaryota; kingdom Metazoa; phylum Arthropoda; class Insecta; order Hymenoptera; family Ichneumonidae; genus Ophion; species Ophion ellenae. The sequence goes on from OY723392.1 coordinate 3,733,156, forward strand.
CCACATCTTTATATTTATCGTTCTTATTGGTGAAAGCATTGTAATAACGATTGACTATTTTGTCGTTGCGTGATAAATCATCTGAAAATACACTTCTAAACTTATGCATACCGAAGCCAGTACACATATAATGAAGAAACATAATGCAATACTGTCCGCAACATTGCGAATCCGGAGCTTGAAGTTGATGAGCGCTGTACCGGAAGAGTTTACAGTTTCTACGGAGTCGAATGAGGTGTTGCGGGACAATGGGGGGCAATCCGTTGCTGTCGAAGTACCATCCGTGTCCAGCTCGATCGACGTACATAGCGACCCAGTGGGCTCCCGGCTGTTTGTGTCCATCGGTATTCACAACAAACGCTGTTGGTTTCGTCCAGATCTTTGGTATGCGGTCTGCAGGGTACACACCCACAGAGTGATTCTGTATATCACGAAGAGAGGCCAGGACCTGAAGACTGTTCATAACAGGCGGGCATCGGTCAGGCCTGGAGACAGTGCGGTGGCAGTCCTATATTCCCATAAAGAGTCGTAACGCTCGCTATGCTTTGATTCTGGTCACATTATCCAGAGCACACGTATGCTTTTTTTTGCGTATCACAGAGTGGTACAAGCAGCGTGTACCGGTTCCTGGGAGATGTTCAAATGACGTATCGTCGTCGTCTTCCTCCAAATTTATAATATAGCAGCCGGTGAGTTGAGCCAGGTAGGAAGCGCGAAATAACCTTTTGCAGCGATATAATCAACCCAAACGATGGCCATCTCCTAAATACAGGGTGGGTGACGTTGTTCGTATTAGTAGTGCAAAGGCGGCCTTTGCAAAAGGACACGAGAGCGGGTGGAGCAGTGAACTGTTTAAGATACAGTCTTTGTCGAACTCCCTTTCTCGAACTCTCTTGGACGTCACTACTCGACATGTAGAGCAGAGAAAATTTTTTCTAATTTTCTTCTTTGTGCTTGTGAGGATATATTTAGTTGATTTCAATAGATAATACAATCACCAAAAAACGATTATACCTATCAATTGAAATATAAAAACCGGTTCGAAATCAACCCTCCGAATCAACTTCACGAGACAGTATTTCATCATCAAATATACTGTCAACATCAACCATCCTCCAAGCACAAGGCAAAAGAAAACTAGAAATATTGACAATATTCAGAACAAATAAAGTTTGTTTCCTTCCGAACCAAGGATCGAAACGTAAACGAGTGAAAAAAACTCCTTTTTTCTTTCCACCACGACCTTGGAAATCTCACGGGCCAAATCGAAGCCGATTCCTCAACATCTCGTAGTATCAACACGGCCGCACACCACTCATACTAATTAAGATACATCGCCTATCATTGAGCAGCTGGCCTGTCGTATACATCTTACGCGACCTTAACAACGAGGCGATTGACGGTATTTTTTACGAGGCCGAATTATCGAGAGTCTAGGTGAGCGCGAAAGGCCGTAGGAAAAAGTGAGCAAGATGAAGGATGAGTTCTATGTTGTTTTACCTAGCAATAGTAGCATGAAGTATTATCCTGAAAACAGGACAACGCAGTATACGACGCATTTGCCGCAAAACGTAAACCTGCAGGGCAAGTGGGCTGTTTCTTTAGCTGAGATACACATACCCATGACTATTTTGCATGTACCGCCTGATGGTGAAAAAAACTTTGTCAACGTGGTAACGAACATTACGACACCCGGTGCTAAAGCCGACATCGATTTCAAAGATGAACGTGCATGCGTTCCGCCTGGAGTATATCGCAACGTAAATACGTTACTCAAGTCAATAAACGAAATCCCGTGTGTGATGGGACACTTGAGGTTCCAATACACGCGTAACGGATATGTCTCCGTAGAGCGTATCTGTACCGCGTGTAAAAATCTGGAACACTCTTTCTACTTCTCTCCGGTATTAAGTAAACTTTTAGGGTTCACCCATAGTACAGGGATTGTGGTGATGAGTGGTTCTAAGTATGTTGCACCGCAACCGGCCAGTCTCACCAACGGGATCCCTAACATGCTGTTTGTTTATACCGATATTTGCGAGCCATACATCACAGGAGATGTGCACGCTCCCTTCTTACGTGTCGTTCCTTCTGACGCAGATAATAATTATAATTACGGTTCTGTGAAAATCAAAAGTTTTTCGCCACCTCGCTACGTGCCTCTTTTACGCACAAGCTTCCAAACAATAGATATCGATATAAGGGATCAATTTGGGCAGCCGGTGCCATTCGAAGGAGGAACACTAACCGTGACGCTACAGTTTAAGCGTATAGATTAGCCGCAGCATCACAGAAAGAGAAAATGGATTACTACGATGTGTACTTTGATACACAGACGGGTGGAGCTAGAACAGGCTACGGAGGAATTAGTCAGGTATACATAGGCTCGCCAAATCAAAGGGGCCATGGCATCGGTAGCTTTCTCGGTGGTCTTTTTCGCCGAGTTTTACCACTCTTAAAGCAGGGAGCACGCACTGTTGGCAGAGAAGCTATACGTTCTGGGATTAATGTAGCAAACGATATAATAGATACAGGTATGCATCCTAGAGAGGTCTTTAAATCACGTTTGCGCGAATCGGGTGTGAATTTGAAGAGAAAGGCTGAAGAAAAACTCAATAGTCTCATGCAGGGCTCGGGATATAAACGCTCGAAAATTCGCAAGCTTGTGCATTCGGTCGACAGCTACGGTACGCGTAGGGTCGGTCAAAAAAAGAAACCCGCGTCATCAAAAAAACACGTCGGGCGTGTTAAAAAGAAGAAGAGAACAACAGTGAAAAGAGCAAGTAGAAAGACGTCCAAAAGGACACAGAAGAAAAAAACGTCACGACCGAGGACCGTGTCCGGCATCTTCTCGTGAAAAAATGGCTTTCTTACACACTCATTCGTGTGAGTGCTTGAAGTCAGAGCTGGAGCTAACACTACTTTGCACTACCACCGACTCAAACTACCATCGAGGGGACACAATGGTTACACTACAAGCCGATCTCGTCTCTAACAGACGATTCGCCTATCGAGTTCGTGGTACCTGGTCAGGGTGACGAGTACATTGACCTTGCACATACGATGCGTGTTCGAATACGTTCGAACTCTGTAAAACCCGACCCTACAGTTAAAGTGGGGCCTGTTAATAATTTACTCCACTCAATGTTTAATCAGGTCGATGTATTCTTGAATTAAAAACTTGTATCACCGCTCAATAATGCTTATGCATACAGAGCCTACATTGAAACATTATTGAATTATGGACAGGGCGCGAAAACCTCTTATCTCACAAGCTGTCTATAGTACGGTGATTCAGCCGGTAAAATAGACGATATAGCAGACGCACACATCGGTCTTTCTAATCGTCGAACGGTTTTGAATGCGCGCGGGGAGATTGATCTGCTCGGTCATTTGCACTGTGATATCTTTAACCAGGAGAGATTTCTGATAAACGGCGTTCAGATGCGTTTGCGCCTTGTGCGTACCAGCGACGCCTTCTGTCTTATGACGTCTTCAAAAGATTACAGTATCCACATTACCGAGGCGTCACTTCTTGTGCGTCGTGCAAAAATTGCCCCAGGTATGCTTTTAGCTCATGCGAGAGCATTGGCCAAATCGACGGCAAAATACCCGTTGACGCGCGTAGAGGTTAAAACTATATCGATGCATGCTGGTGTACACGGGGATACCCTGGACAATGTAATACTAGGACAACTACCGAAGCGCATAATTATCGGTTTTGTCGATAATAAAGCATTCAACGGCAATCGGGCCCTCAACCCCTTCAACTTTCAGAATTATCAAATTAATTATCTTGCTTTGTACGCTGACGGCGTGCAAATACCGTCAAAGGCTCTCCAGCCCAACTTCACCGACACCGCCCTTTATGTGGATGCGTATCATACGTTATTTTCCGGTACGGGTATACACTTTCTCAATCAAGGGAATTCAATCACGCGGACCGCGTACCCCTACGGTTATTGTCTTTTTGCGTTTGATCTTACGCCCGATCTTTCAGCAAACAGCCCCAGTCATCGGAATCTGGTGAAACACGGTAGCGTCAGGATTACGATTCGACGAAGCGCTAAAATCAACGGTTAATTGTGTCGTGTATGCGGATTATGATAACGTACTGGAGATTGATGCATCCAGACAAGTTATTGTAGATTTCAGCGGTTGAGCGCTGCGGTGGTCTTCATTTCTCGTTAAGCATTCAAAGCGTAAGCCCGGATCATGAATATCGCGATTGACATACAAGGTCTAAGGGATAAACATAATGATTTTATACCCAAAGAAGTGGCTGTCGTTTCACTTGATTCATCGCACGCTGATCATTGGATCGTTGCACCACCTCACGCGTACCGTCAATTACCCCAGGATGTGAAAAGAACGAACGAGTGGGTGACGCGTAATCATCACGGGATAGTATGGTTCGAGGGCTATACACCGTTACGGGCGATCGCCAGAATTGTGAGGACAATGGTCACCGGTTCTAGGCGGGTATTTGTAAGGGGTACCGATAAATCATCCTACCTGGCTCAACTCACCGGCTGCTATATTATAAATTTGGAGGAAGAAGACGACGATACGTCATTTGAACATCTCCCAGGAACCGGTACACGCTGCTCGTACCACTCTGTGATACGCAAAAAAAGCATACGTGTGCTCTGGATAATGTGACCAGAATCAAAGCATAGCGAGCGTTACGACTCTTCATGGGAATATAGAACTACCACCGCACTGTCTCCAGGCCTGACCGATGCCCGCCTGTTATGAACAGTCTTCAGGTCCTGGCCTCTCTTCGTGATATACAGAATCACTCTGTGGGTGTGTACCCTGCAGACCGCATACCAAAGATCTGGACGAAACCAACAGCGTTTGTTGTGAATACCGATGGACACAAACAGCCGGGAGCCCACTGGGTCGCTATGTACGTCGATCGAGCTGGACACGGATGGTACTTCGACAGCTACGGATTGCCCCCCATTGTCCTGCAACACCTCATTCGACTCCGTAGAAACTGTAAACTCTTCCGGTACAGCGCTCATCAACTTCAAGCTCCGGATTCGCAATGTTGCGGACTGTATTGCATTATGTTCCTTCATTATATGTGTACTAGCTTCGGTATGCATAAGTTTAGAAGTGTATTTTCAAATGATTTATCACGCAACGACAAAATAGTCAATCGTTATTACAATACTTTCACCAATAAGAACGATAAATATAAAGATGTGGACGGTGCCGTCGGTCGTGGCAGACGTCGTATTAATTGCGACTCTTTTAATCATAAAAGTTTACATTGTGTACAAGGCTCTTGTTCCCGTACGCGCTAATTGTAACCTATCATGTTACTTTAATAAATAATTGTCTTCAAATATTCTGTGTATTTATTCTTATAGCTCAATCGTTTCAGCGTACAACTTTAGCAGCGATGGAGAGTCTTGCGGTGATTCACACGCCACTAAGTCAGCAGCTTTTGCGAAATTGCCGAGAAACAGTTCTCTTGGCGAGGCCGTACTCACACCTCCTCTCGTGATGGGGGGTAGCGGTTGTGGTGGGGACAGTACTGGAAATAGGGCATACGTTTCGGTAGTCAGACTGCAATTGTTACGGAGCCACGGTAGAGTTTAATGCAGAAAAAAAGACACGAGCAGAAAACAAACGTGCCTATAATCTACGGCCATTGGTGTTGCAGACGTTTTACAGTCTGAACAGTCGAATGACTAAAAACGTGTGGCTAGGCATAGATGTTGATGACGCCGGTCAACTGCAACCCATTATTCGTTTCATGTGTGATACCAACGGTTGGACAACCCTAAATACATCATCATGGTTGACGTTTCAAAAACAGCTCAACACCACCATCGCTGCATACTTCAACGATGAAAACATTGCATGCGCCTCCGACTACCCTACTGTTCATACGGTGGTCGCTTGTGATGACTACGTTCTGGAATACGGTGAATATTACGACCAACCCAGCGTAACTATGCAAAATTTCAACGACTACGGCGTACACGCTGTACACCGTGCGGCGCTATTCTTCACCTTCGGTTCATCTTTCACCGACGTGGGTAAATGTAAGGATGCGCTTGTCACCGTCATTGTATCGGAAATTTACAACACGACGGCGAGACGTTTACGGCGTCGTATTAGAAAGAAATACACTAAAATTCGGGCGGCTGTTCATCGCTCTTTAGCCAGTGTCTCCTGCAACCTCTCCACACAGGCTAGAACAATCGTCACCGATAATCTCATAAATCATCAATTGAAACGCATAATCAATATAATGGATATTCGTAAATAAACCTGTATGTATATGTAACAAAAAGAAAAAAGAAAAAAAAGGGGGCCACTATGGCGACACCACCGTTTCTCCTCACTCTTACCCCCACCACCTCGGCTACGCCCACCACGGGCCGAGGAGTGGGGATAGGAGTGGGGGTCGCCATAGTGGCCCCCTTACAACTTATGTCTATTTGGAGTGTTTTTGTGCTAATAATAGACAGTAGATGAGAGTATGCAAAAGACTGATGAGAAGAACGTTGCTACGGTGGAGGATATGTTTCAATATCATGAAGTATCTAGTATTGATTACCACATGTGTTTTTCATATGACGAATTGCCATCATAGTATCGATCACATCACAGCGCTGATTCCATATCATGGTTTGTGGCAGAACTGGAAAAACTATTGCTGTGCATAAAATACATTTTCAACGAAAATTAATGCTCGTCATGAGTTAATTCTAATACGTTCACGCTATGGCAATAATTGTGTATTCAGTCATTATGAACCAATCAAGGTAGAAGTTGAATTACTCAAGATACAATGGCGTATGCCGCACATAATATTAGATGAAATCAATAAATTATTACTTCGAACATTGGAAAGTGGGTGATATTTGAATGTGAGTTTTCGCTCTTGAGATCTATACGAATGTCCACCGCTTCAAAGCACGACGAAACATTCATGGACGGTAAAAGCTGCCTCCCACATGGAAATAAAATATATAAAAAATATATCGAAAGATACATAAAACATATATTAAATACATTTTGTACGAAAAGTTGGATATGTCAAGTATAATTTTGGATATGATTAAAAACCTATGCGATATATAAATATAAATAGCTTCTAAGATGTACATTAAATATATTTGATATGTATACTGAATATATGTTTAATATACTGGGGAGCATAACGGAGAATGTATGCTGACATCTAAAAAAGATACATTCAAGATGCATATAAAATATATTGACATTGCATGACTAACGTACGCTTTATAAATTTTTAATAGGATATCCGAATATATTTAAGGTATGCTATATGTATACCTGAATATATATTACTATATATTTATATGTATACATGTACTAATATACCATGGATAGTCTCAAGATTCGTTTGAATCATATAAAATGCTCATAAATGATACATTTTCGACTAATTCAGTGTATATATACATTTAAACACACACACACACACACACACACACACACACACACACATACACACACGCACGCACGCACGCACGCACGCACACACACACACACTTTAGCTTTTGCCCACGGTTTTTCCCGCTCTGTACCGCTTGAAACAGTTATTCTGACTACCTGGTCTGCAGTTTTTAATAATTCACCTTGTGTGTGTGTGTGTGTGTGGGTATGCAAGTGTGTGCAAGTGTGCGACATTTTTAAATTTTAATTTATTTTTTCCCGAAAGTATGTGTGGGTGTGTGCAAGTGTGTGTGTGTGTGTGATTAAGTGTGTGAGTGTGCGTATGCAAGTGTATGCGTGTGTGCATGCATGCGTGTGTGTGTTGAAAAATGGCGATGTCATAGCCTTTTCCCCCAGGCGTCTTTCCTGTGTTATAAAAAAATGCTCCATTTTTCACGCTTTTACTTTTCATCTTCAACTGTTCATATTTAACAGAAAAAAATTCGATTACTGACATATGTAAGGAAAGAATAAACCCATACATCTATAAAAAGTATTGTATGTCGCACGGAAAAAAATGATTCTCAAAAATTAATAGTTGATGTTTATAAATTACTGAGGAAAGATGGACATAATGCAGTTTCACACTGTAAACCAATCATGTTACAGCACTTTCAGGAAAAAATAATGGATCACACGTGCTTTTTTACTATTCGAACCGATAGAAATGTAGATTTAAACTGTAAAAAAATCATAATGATCACCGCGATAAAGTCAACTGTCGAATTTACAAATTAAATATAAGATATCGCGGTACTCAATGCGTAAAATATACGGAGTACCTTAAAAAACGTGACATTAGACTGGTAATCACTGATTTGAACCATAAAATTCTTTAACAAGCAAATGTTAAAAATGAAATTAAATTCTATTGAAATTAAGTATTGTCTTCTGAAAAATGCGGTGTGAGTTTAAATTAATAACTGCAGTGTACACCTTGCAAATTGTATCGTAGCTCGGTATTATTCAATACGTACAGATTTAATTTTTACGGAGTTAGTTGTCATTTTTTAACAATTCGGGCAAAGCATAGTTTGATAACGGGTTGTTGAATACTAATACGGATATTTAAATTTATTAGTGTGATACATGAAAAAAAATTCAAAGCGCTCAGTAGAAGTTACAGCCGACATTGCGCGGTACACCGCGTGTACCTCGAATTTTTATAATGTGCACTGTGAACGCGTGACCGCGTCAACTCGGGGGTTATGTCGTTCAAACCTGCACGCCTAAATCAACAAAGAAATATTCTATCGCGTGGTCGCCCTCAGTCTCGACATCTACTCAGTGCTCTTTTGGATCTCGTGGCGTAAAGTTTTGCGCAGTGTCTTCGAGAAACCACAATTATTTATAATCGATGTGAACACATCGATGGACACACACACACACAGTGAACAAGGACAAACTGTTACTGAAGAAAAAGTGCCGTGAAAGATTTGTTGATGCTGAAAAGAGGACGAAAAAACGAAGGGAGTATTGTATTTGTACTTTTCTATCTCGCTTTCACGTATAATGATGCTTGATGTACATAAAGCTATTCACTATCTGCATTATTTGCTATTTCACAGTGTAAAAAATTGTCAATAAAATCGTTCGTTTTATAACATTTTTAAATGTAAAAATTCGTGGGTCCGCTCGTTTACTTTTAACAGTTTCACATAGTGAAAATTCGCAAGTCCCTCCGAATTCTACTGTTTACAGTTTCACATTGTAAAAATTCGTGAGTCGGTCCATCTACTGTTTACAGTTTCACACTGCGAACATTGATCGATCGCTTAGAATAAACTCAATAGTCGTACAGTTCTTTGTGTGAAACGTGACGTGCACTTTTTGGAGTTTTACGTAGCAAATATCGAAGATTTTGTACCGAGAGGCGCTATTGATGTGAGACACAGTACATTTTGATGGGATTTCCATCAAAATTTACAGGATTTTTTTTCCGTGCGCTGTTATAGGGCCAGTGGTGGATAAGTCGCCTCCACTGCACCGGGAAAGAAGAAGATCGCACAACCTCCACCGAATATATACTATGCTTGGGATAGTGCGAGGTGAAAAATATATGTATACAATCAACCCTCATTTGTTTTGCCGTCAGCTATTTCGCACCGCCGGCTGTTTTGCGAAAAAGCGACCCGTCATTTTTCCGATGCGGCCTTCCCCTAATCCCACTCTGTGACCGTAGCTATGTTCGGAGCTGCAGTTGCCATTGGGCGCCTCTGACGCCGCAAAATTAACAGTGATCGTCGGTTTCATAACTCGGCAAAACAGGTAAGACTTGAGTATATGGTGTAAACAGTAGTGTAAGCACGTCAGTTTCATTGCTGAGAGAAATAAAATAGTGACAGGTTTATCTCGAATTTTAAACTGCGTAAAAAAGAATTTTGTAAAAATCTTGAGCAATGTCCTCGCTAATATCTTATGTTTTTCATATAGGATGTCGAAGAAATTGTTTGCACTGGTGAAGTGGATTGGTGGTGACCATGATAAGAAATATAGCCCTGACGTTCCTGTGGATTGGATTAATAAGAGCTTCGATATTGACGATTTCCAATCGGATAAATTCGATGTTTCCTTAAGTTATGTGATCTAATGGCACACAACGAAAAAAGAACCCCCGGGCGGCTAGCCTGTGTACGATAGATACATCATCGCCGTGTCACGTAAGTTGTATAAAAAGTTAATTTGCATCATGTAATTAGAATCAAGAGAAAGAATTAGAGGATATTGTATTGTCGAAATCCCAGCGCGGAATCCCCTTAAGCCCGGCTTAAGGGGTAACGCCACTGTAGGCTTAAAAAAAATTGATTTTGTTCTAATTGGCTGCAAAGATGCTTTGAACGATTTAGGATAAGGGAAAAAAAGTTTGGGACCTATAAAAAAGGTCCGCAGGCCTGTGTGGGTCTGCGGTGGCAGTGGCTGGCCACAATTTAAAAAACGGCACGTAACATAATATCTACACTTTTCATTTTATTCACTCCAAATTTTGAGCACATCTTTAAAATACATTCAGAAGAGATGTACATACGGGATTTTCTATGAGTTACATATAACATTATTTATTAACGAATGATTGTCCTTTTTTCTGCCGAAAATTGAGTTTTTACTTTAAATGCTTGCAAATTACACAAAAAAATATTTTTTAAATCCCCTACGTATTTTTCTAACTATACCCATATAAATTAATAGAATAAATATTAAAAAACAATTCCGAGTTTAAATTTGCCTCAGTTATACTGCGTGCCGCAGAGCGGATCAAATTCAACATGCCACGCAAGAATGGCTCCAGCGTCGCCATTTTGTATAATTATTTGAGGTAGTAGACTCGCCAAGGCGAGTTCACTACCTCAATTTCACATATCACAGAATAACTTGGAAACTTGTCTACAGATTTTTTGTTTTAATCTGTAGAAAGTTTCGACGATATTGCGTGATATGTGAAATTTTCCACTGCTCCCCATAAGAACACGTGTAAAACCGTGCAATCTTTGATTACTAATATCCAGAATACGGAACGGTGAACCCTCTTAAAATTTTGCAGATAATCACTTAATAGTGTCCAGAATGGGTCCTCTAAATATTTAAAAAATCTATAGAAAATCGCCTTGGCGACACTCCTACCTTAAATACTTTTTTTGTTTTTGTTTTCTTGAAGATATGACTAATAAGATCTGTGGATATTGATATCCTCTTACTTATCTTTCCAACCAAAAAAACGCGTAAATTCGCTTAATTTTTTACGTTAACAGTGGTGTTATGCTTTAACGGAAAATTTGGTGGAATCCGTTTAGTGCAGTTCGAAGAATTGCAATTATAAGAAATAGTGCAAGAACGCCAGGCGTATTTTCCACGCACAGACGACGCGATACAAACGCGATGCACACTTGACCCATACGCTTTTTGGACTCAAAAACGCGCCGTCTGCAGAGGCCCTTAGTGACCCAAAGTCTCATTAATTCTTTGAATTATTCTCTGTACACGAACTTACCGAATTATCGTATATTTATTTAGATACTGTTCGAAAATGTTAGAAGAGAACGTTCTGCAAGGCTGGCCTTGGCAGCGCTCTCAACAACAAAATGGCTTAGCTCCGGTCCAATCATAAGAAGAAGTGTGTCGTCGAGACACATTGGGATCCAGACCCTCAAAACTGAGGACGTTTTCCGACTAGTTCAATTGTTACTTCTGACAAGCGTTTTTTTCCAAATAAAATAAAAATAAATAACTAGGATTGCACCTTAAAATTATTCGTTGTAATTTTTTTTTGTAATACCTGTTTGGTTCCTGCATGTATTTTTCAAACTATGTATATGTAACAAACAACATCATCCACATGTTGTATATTTGAGATGCATGCAAGCGCATGCCCCAAACATTTTTTATTATACACCTAAATATGTATTTAGAACTAGATCTGATATATATATCTTAATTCATTCTTTATGTAGATTTTAAAAATATCTTAAAATATGCATAAAATATATTTATTTTGAATGTATTCCGTGTACACTTCAAATGTATTACGAGTATATTACAAATAAAGTTTGAATATACTTGCAGTATATCTTAAATGAATTATGAGGATATTTAATGTATAATTTAGGTATGCTTTAAGCCATTAAAAATACTATTCAAGTATAGTTTAAATATATTTCAATAAGATTTGAAGTGTAGTATGAATATCTTCCGTGTCAATTTTAGATGTAGTTTAAATATATTTAAAATACACTTCGAATATAGTTCGAGTACAATGAAATTATACTTCTAGTATACTTTAAAGCCATTCTGAGTACACCGTGAGTATATTTTTAATAAAGTTTGAGTATATGTCGTCACGTATCCAATATGCATTCCCTGTACATTCTGAAGATCTATTTTTGGACGAAGAGTTGGATATCGCGAATATACGTTAAATGCATTTCCCGTATGTACTGCATAGATTTAATGTATATCTAAGATGCATAATGTATATCTGAAATATATTTTACATCTATTTTTAAAATATCGAAAAATATATTCCTACATATATTTTACTTCCGTGTGGGCTCCTAACTAGAGAAACCAAAATATGTAATTGGTGCGGTGCAGACTGGTAAAAAGATAATCTATGGCAAAGGACATTATATTATTCACCGATTGCAAACTCACAAGTGCTAAACTTTGTCTTAATTCAGCATTCTTTACTCAAGATGACTCGAATTTGGACTTCAAAAACGTTTCGGCATTTTGTTCAATATGTACTCTCGATTTCGTAAATATCATTATGACTGCAATAGTGACCGTTCTTTACTAACCATCGCCAAGTCTTAATGCAATGGCCCGCTCACGGTAAATGATTGATCGCATCAGAACGAGGCTGTAAAAAATGCTACCGTAGATGTGTGAACAGAGTTCGAATGCAAATAAGATTCACCACGGAATACAACTGTATAGTGTTTTAATCTTACATGATCGCGTCGTTGAATATTATCCATCGACCGACATTATCCGTAAAATTGTATAGATCAGCAAAATTTCGAGAGATACGAAGGATCATGGTTGATTCGCAATCATCATGGTCTAAAGTGGGCATATGGAGACGGTCCATATAGCATGGCTGAAGGTTTAATAACAGCTGCAGTTGAAGGTTTAACGGAAGACGACCTGTGTCCTATCGTATATGTTAAGGGTCATGAAAAACGAGAATGGCTAGCTGATATACTAAATATGAAAAATGAGCTATTTATTAAGTCGTTGAATATAGACTTTGACGATATGGATGTCTCAAGTAAATTGAATGGAAGTTTTACTCCACGATGTGAAAAGCACAAAAACAATTGTGCCTTACAAAATGTATTTAAAATCTTTAATCGGTGGCTGAATCATAAAGATTTGTGCAAATATAAGAAATGTAACGTTATGTACTTTTTATACTCCTCACCCCGTACTTAGTTATGTCAGTATCATCTGATATCGGATTGTGCAACTGAATACAATATAACTTTCGAATGTAAAGCTCCATTTTTTTGTATGGAATTTGATTGAAAAGAAATTAATATAATCGCCCAATGATCATCGAACACATTCATCGGCATCCGTTCGATAGATGTTGGTGAGCCGTTTGTTGGAAGCTTGCGAGGCATTCGAAGATTTTTGACAGTCGTTCGTGAGACGTTCCAGAGACTTTCGAAGACATTCATCAGACGTTCGAAGGCATTCAAGAGACGTTCGAAAACAGTCATAACACGTTGAAGACATGCATGATGGGTTCAAAGAGTTTCAAGAGACTTTCTACGGCGTTGAGATGTTTGAAGATGTTCGTGAGACGTTCAAGAGACTTTCGAAAACGTTCATCAGACGTTTGAAGACATTCATGAGAGATTCGAAGACATTCAAGAGATCCTTGACGATATTCATAATACGTTTGAAGACACCGATGAGGGGTTTTACGACGTTTTAGAGACTTTCAGACATTCACGAAGGGTTTGAAGACGTTCAAGAAACGTTCGAATACGTTCTAGAGATTTTCGACGACATTCATAATATGTCTGAAGACATTCATGAGGGGTTCGGAGACGCTTAAGAGACTTTCAAAGACATTCAAGAGAGGTTTGAGCTGTTTTTGGGTTGAACAAAAGTTTTGCTGGAATTGTTGGGTTTGTTTGGGATTCACCCAAACAATTCCAGCAAAACTCAAACGTCATGAAAGTCCTCGGTTTATGGATGTCGTCGAAGATCGTATTATGAATGTCGTCGAAGATCTCTTGAACATCTTCGAATGTCTCCAGAACGTCTTCAAACCTCTCCCGAATGTATTTGAAAGTCTCTTGAGCGTCTTCGAACCCCTCCTGAATGTCTTCAAACCCATAATAAATTTCGTCAAAGATCTCTTGAATGTCTTCGAAAGTTTCTGAACGTTTTCGCACCTCTCATGAATGTCTTTGAAAGTCTCTTAAGCGTCTTTAAACGTAGTATGAATGTCGTCAAAAGACTCTTGAATGCCTTCGAAACCCTCGTGAATGTCATTGAAAGTCTCTCAAGCGTTTCCGAACCCCTCATGAATGTCTTCAGACGTATTATGGATGTCGTCGAAAATCTCTAGAACGTATTCGAAAGTTTCTTGAACGTCTTCAAACCCTCCGTGAATGTCTGTGAAAGTCTCTAAAACGTCGTCGAGCCCCTCATCAGTGTCTTCAAACGTATTATGAATATCATCAAATATCTCTTGAATGTCTTCGAAAGTCTCTGAACGTCTTCGAATCTTTCATGAATGTCTTCAAACGTCTTAGGAACTTTTTCGAAAATCTCTTGAGCGTCTCACGAACATCTTCAAACGTCTTATGAACGTCGTAGAAAGTCTCTTGAAATTCTTTGAACCCCCTCATGCATGTCTTCAAACGTCTTATGACTATTCTCGAACGTCTCTTGAATGTCTTCAAAGGTCTTATAAATGTCTTTGGGCAACCCCTCGTGCATGTCTTTGAAAGTCTCTCTTAAGCGTCTTCGAACCCCTCATGAATGTCTTCAAACGTATTATGAATGTCGTCGAAAGTCTCTTGAACGTATTCAAAAGTTTCTTGAACTTCTTCAAATCCGTCATGAATGTTGTCGAAAGTCTCTTGAAAGACTATCCCTTATGAACGTCTTCGAAATTCTCTTGAGCGTCTTCGAACCCCTCAGCGATGTGTTCAAACGTATTATGAATATCGTCACATATCTCTTGAGGGTCTTCGAACCTCTCATGAATGTCTTCAGAAGTCTCTGGAACGCCTCACGAACGACTATCGAAAATTTTCAAATGCCTCGCAAATTTCCAACAAACGGCTCACCAACATCTATCGAACGAATACCGATGAATGTCTTCGAACATCATTGGGCCATTATATTAATTTATTTTTAATCAAATTCCATACAAAAAAATGAGTTTCACATTCGAAAGTTATGTTCTATTCAGTTGCACAATTCGTACTTAGTTATGTCAGCAAATGATGCTGACATAACTAAGCACGGGGTGAGGAGAATAAAAAGTACATAATGTTACATTTCTTCTATTTCCACAAATCTTTATGATTCAGCCACCAATTAATAATTTTAAATACATTTTGTAAGCCACTATTGTTTTTATGCTTTTCACATCGTAGAGTAAAACTTTCATCTAATTTACTTTAGACATCCATATCGTCAAAGTCTATATTCAACGACTCAATAAATAGCTAATTTTTCATATTTAATATATCAGCTAGCCATTCTCGTTTTTCATGACCCTTAACATATACGATAGGACACATGACGTCTTCCGTTGAATCTTCAACTGCAGCTGTTATCAAATCTTCAGCCATGCTATATGGAACGTTTCCATATGCCCACTTTAGACCATGATGATTGCGAATCAACCATAATGCTTCGTATCTCTCGGAATTTTGCTGATCTATACAATTTCACGGATAATGTCAGTCAATGGATAATATTCAACAACGCGATCATGTAAGATTAAAACACTATGCAGTTGTATTCGGTGGTGAATCTTCAGTGCATTCGAACTCTGTTCACACATCTACGTCAGCATTTTTTTACAGGCTCGTTCTGATGCGATCAAACATTAAACGTGAGAGGACCGTTACATTAAGACTTGGCGATGGTTAGCAAAGAAAGATCACTATTGCAGTCATAATGGTATTTACAAAATCGAGAGTACATATTGAACAAAATGATGAAACTTTTTTGTTGTCCAAATTCGAGTCATCTTGAGTAAAGAATGCTGAATTAAGATAAAGTCTAGCACTTGTGAGTTTGCAGTCGGTGAATAATATAATATTCTTTGCCATAGATTATCTTTTTACCAGTCTGCACAGCACCAATTATATATTTTGGTTTCTGTAGTTGGGAGGCGGCTTTTACGGTCCATGAATGTTTCGTCGTGCTTTGAAGCGGTGGACATTCGTATAGATCTCAAGAGCGAAAATTCATATTCAAATATGAACTACTTTCTAATGTTCAAAGTGATGATAAGTTATTGATCTCATCTAATATTGTGTGGGGCATACGCCATTGTATCTTGAGTAATTCAACTTCATTGGTTCATGATGACTGAATACACAGTTATTGCTCTAGCGTGAACGTATAAGAATTAACTCATGACGAGCATTGGTTTTCGTTGAAAATGTATTTTATGCACAGCAATAGTTTTTCCAGTTCTGCCACAAACCATGATATGATATCAGCGCTGTGATGTGATCGATACTATGATAGTGATTCGTCATATGAAAAACACTAAACACTAACACTAAATACTTCATGATATTGACACATATCCTACGCTGCTGCTACGTTCTTCTCATCAGTCTTTTGCACACTCTAATCTAATCTCTATCATTAGTAAAAAAACACTCCAACTAGACATATACAGTGAATGTATGTGGTGCTTTTCGATTGGAGTTGATGATTTGGAGCCACTTATTGGTATCATTCGATAGTCGGATGGTGCAGTGCTTTATTGCTCCACAATTGACCTCATGTGATTGCAGTTCATCCTCTGATCTAAAGTAATGCAAACACCTGTGAAATAGTGGATTGTTGTTCAGTTCGTCTAGCACATATAACGATATAGTAATTATGTTAGCTTCACACACCGATGGCATATATATATATATATATATTTGTTAATGGCTGTCTCTGTTTAGTTCTACGCTCACGAGGCTTAACAGGTTATTGATCTATGTGAAATGTCATACATTATTATCCTCGGTATCTTGTATGTATAGCAAATTGGTATGCTTTTCTTTCTCTCGTGTTGAGCGACGCGTATAGGAGCAATGTCTTCTTTGGTGGTATACACATTGATGGATAAATTGTTTTGAAGCACAAGTTTTTTTTTTTAATTTGACAGTCACTGGTAATCCAATATTCGATAGATTCAACACCGTTGAATATGATGGATAATTTATTGATGGATAAATTGTTTTGAAGCACAAGTTTTTTTTTTAATTTGACAGTCACTGGGAATCCAATATTCGATAGATTCAACACCGTTGAATAATGCATGTAAGTAGATCCGTGGTCACTGTTTCGTTCAGCTGGGTATAAATCTGCGACTGTCACCCACGCGAAACGTGTATCATCTCTTGATTGCACATTAATCGCAGCCCTTATAATCATTATTTCCCGTAGCAATGAGATATGACATTCAACGCGTATTGATTTATACTTATTTACATTTATTGTAAGATTACGTATTTTTCGTAAAGCTCAACCACTTCCACGTTGTTGAAATTCATCGAGCAGGGATTAAAGTATGGACCATCATGAGTTCAAGTCGATTTCTCGCCATATTAACCTATGACCGCTGTGTCCTGCACCCATGCATATAAAATGCCTGTACATGGAATACTTTAATCCTTCCAGATGCGGTATTTGTCTTATCAATGACGATTCATGTTAAGTTGATAATCGTTGGCGCTTAATTCGGCTTTACGTTTTCAGTACTTCGATGAACTCGACAATTTGTTGCTTCCACACAGCAAAGTCGTCGATCGAACTTAAGAGCGTGGCTTGTTTGTGCAAGATTTCTTCTGATGGTTCATTGTTGTTCTCCATATTAACGAGTTGAAAAGTCTTCCCAGAGAGATTATGTTAACTCACTGCTTCATTCACAGTGTAGTCACTTTTGAGCGCTGTCGATGATTAAAAATGGTCTCCCATCAGAAAATATTTTTGTCGTTCCCTTCTAGCTTGGAAAATGTAATAGAATCACCGCTACAAGAGTTCGTTAAAATCACGTTGATATCTATTATCGCGGAAAGCATGAAAAATAAATATAGACACAGAACGAGCCGGTCGGGGTTTAATGGGAGCAAAACAAAGTATTTTGTGAGTATTGCAGACCGCGAGTGTATCTGTGCTCAAATGGTGCATGCAGCGGGATCAACGGTCGAAGCCTAAAAAACGCTCCAACCATAGTTCCCTAATGTGATCGTTTTTGTAATAAATACCTTGTTTTCGTAAATGTTTTTTGGATTTTCAAGACATTACTTGAGCGGACTGTAATTAAAAAAATGTTCCCTATGCTCGGAGCGTGGCTTCGAACGTCATCGAAAAAAAAATGCCTTAAGAATGTGGCTGATTTCGTAAGAACTATATAGCCTCAAGTGTCACTTGAATAGGTTTGATGTTGTTCTGCGAAGGGCTCTATGATTCGTGACAGGCTGGACTTCATACATGCTGGAACACGTGGCAATATATATATATATATATATATATATATATGTTATCGTTCAGGGATGCAAACCAGATCTCGGTAGTTCAGTCTCCATGACCTAGACGCTGTTCTGTGGACATCGTGAAAGTCAATGCTTAGTGAATCTGGCCAGCTTTCACCTCCACGAGTGCACACTTTTCGGGACATCAGATGCCTGCCCCACAGAGATAGTCGAGAAAAACCGTTTGGTTTATCCCTGGCCAGGATGCAACATCTTGGAAGGTTTTTTTCTACAAGTCCCGACTAATGTTGAAAACTATTTACACATCCTGTTGACCATCCCCCACCCTATGAGAGTATGAGAGTATAACCCTATGAGGATCCAAAAATCTAAATCTGAAGAACATTCGACATTTTTTTCACTCATTTTTCGTTTTCAGACTCTTTCACCATTCTGAAGAAGGATCGGAACAGCAGTTTTCGTCATTCCAGTCTCCAACCTCCGGTGTGTCATTACACTGAAAACGAAAAATGAGTGAAAAAAAATGTCGAACCAAATCGAATTGATCGATTTCGTCGATGATGACATGGAGTAAATATCGCTGATCTCGATGAAGTGCATGTTTGGGTAGACGAAGAAGAAGTTATTGATATCGCCGATGATGACAATGATGAGTGCGGTGAAATTGAAGTGCTCGCACATGACGACATGAAAATGGCGGAAATAAACGAACTGGAAAGTGATACCGAATCAGTGGATTGTGGATTGGGCAATGCCGCAGATAAGGGCTTCCATTATTTGCGTGAAGTCATACTGGACCAGCACCAAATAAATCGGTCGAACCGGGAAGTCATGTCTTGTATAAACCATGTATATTTCACCGAAAATGATCGGGCGAAATTTTGCGTGTCGTGCTACTTTGATATGCGGGGCGCGGTTGATCGACTAATTCATAGAGGTGACCACTCCGGCGAACGGTTCAACAACATCCGCGGAATATTTTGCACCAACTGCGGCGGGCCGACCCACCAAGTTTCAATGCGCGACACGTGCCCCACCTGCCTGAACTTATGCTGGGTCGATGGTTAGTATTATCTTTAGTATGATTCAAAATATGATTATGTTTGACAGAGTAATAAGATGCATGATTTGTTATGTTCCAGGATAACGGATTCGCTGCGGATATTCAAAATAAAATAATTTGAAAAACTAAAAAAACAGGCAAACACACACCAAAGATTTCATGTATAGTATATACTATGTAAGGTCATTGCTTAATTTAATTATTAATAAACTATCGTTCTATTGTTATTTAATTCGAAGCATTCTTTTTACCCCATCCCCGCTTTCTTCCACACACACACACACACACACACACACACACACACGCACGCACGCACGCACGCACGCACGTACGCACGCACGCACGCACGCACGCACGTACGCACGCACGCACGCACGCACGCACGCACGCACGCACGCACACACACACACGCACACACATATCGACGCCGGCTTCCCCCTCCCTCCAGTCACACCACGGACCACATGGCCCCCTCCACAGAGGCCCCTCTGTCGCGTCACACGCGCCCGGTGACCCCCCCCCCCGTACCCCCGCACTTGATTTCCTCGCGCTAGACACCGTCCGCCCCGGTCCCCCCTGAAATGGCTGGTTCAGAATCGGCCTAGCCCTACTACTAGGGCGGGCTGAAGCCTGATATTCGATCTTCGGATCCTTACCTAACCTAACCCACGACTACAAATTACTGGAACGTAAAGTCTATTTTCCGACTTTTGGCCAGCTTTTTGGGATTTGTCTTCACTGTGCGTCGTGCGTATAATCGTTTTTGTAATACGCTTGCGCATTTGCATTCCGCGAAGCGCTATCAAAACATTTTTGTCTAAACCCACTGCCGCAATTCAATAAAACATTAATTCTTACAGCATCCTCGAGTTCAGTATAATAGTAGCATAGACATTATTGCGGTCTTTCGGTGGCCCGCCTTACGACACGGCGCTTAAATGCGTTTCCCAAAGTGCTTTCCGTGATGCCAATCGGGTCATCACGGAATTTCTCTTCTCTTATAGCTTCGTTTAGGCCCTCGGAGTTAATATATATTTGCTTGAGACCCAAAACATGCATTGTAAATGTTGGCTTTCGAAAGAATAGAAAAATATGTTTTATAGAGTCCATAAAATAATATCAGATATTCAACATAAAATATTATCAAACGATTTAATATTGAAAAAAATGTGAACATTGTTTTATTTATTGTACTTTCGAATAGGTTTATAGTATCGTCTCCAAAAAGTAATAGATAGAAGTTCATATACTTACCATGGGGGATATTACTATACTAGTTGCACAATTATTATTTTGAATTATTTTTATTAAAAAATATACAACTCTTTGAACAAGTACCGTTGACTTTAGGAATTAAGAATTTTATATCAACATGTAGGGATGGTTGAGCAAAAGCGTTGCAACTTTATATTGCGAGTTAGAAAAAAAAATTCTTAAAACCTCTAAAATTGATTTGCAAAACCTCTGACATGAATATGTAAAGAAATTTTAGAAAGACATAACTTCGCTCGGTTACAAGTTAACGTGTAGTGCAGCAGGAATTTCTAACGAATGACACTTAAGTATCAAAAATGTACTTTGCGCGCTGTGTTGTGCCCTGAATTAATCAGAAATCGTTATTTACTTGTAGGACCTAGCAACACACACGTTAAACATTAGGAAATCATACGAAGGAAGTTTCCCTGCACAACGGAGAATTTTGTCCATACTCCCCAATTACAAAAATGTCACCGAAGTAGATACATACACACATAGGGAGGCGACGATGACATCACAGGTGTGGTGTAGTGGGTATCCCGTGGCGGCGCGTGGTGGGGGTGTCTGGCGGTCGCGGTTGCGTCTCTGTGGCACGTATGGGGAATTAGTGGTGGGGGGAGTCAGCGGTGTCGGAGGGGTGGGGGGATTGGGCCCTTTTTCGGGAGCTCGTGGCTAAGTGGTGGTGGTTTCGAGCTGCTTTTCTGAATAGACCGACTGGTGGTGTCTTCTGCATATATTGAGGACCTGTTTACCGCTAGAGCAAGCGGGTGGGGGGCTCCTCCGCGCGGATCGTGTGGGGGAGGAAGGTCTTACACCGTGGGGATAGGGAGCTTCGGGTAAAGAAAAAACGCGATGATTTACGTGAATACATGTATCGAAGTTTTTATTCAACATTTTGTCCGTTCATACATACTGTGTGTGTGTGTGTGTGTGTGTGTGTGTGTGTGCACATGCAGATGTGAAAGTCGGCGTCTATCACACCTACTTGAAAAATAAATGAAGAAGAAATGTGAAATAAAGTCCTCACCCATAGAGCTTATTTTATGCAGCTGTAGTAACAAAGAGGCGCGCTCTTCCAAAATATCACTACATCCGGGTTTTGTTTTCATTTCCACAGGTAACACCGAGGTATGATATATGCAAAATATGCGAGATATATGCAAAGTACTCAGTAATGCGTGGATGCCGCCGCACGATTTTTTGTGTAAAAACCCCCGATCTTTCACGCTTATACTCCCTTTTAACTGGTTCATTTCGTTTCCATGCCTTCCCACTATTCTTATAGTATTACAATATAAGAACACTATAGTGTGGAACTATAGTGCACTCCTAAGATAGAGGAAAAATATGGGAAAAAGACTCCCGAATGCAAAGTAGATGTACCACCGCAGGCTTCACACTACGAATCGAGCAGTCAGTTTTACCGACATCACCTCTTAGAACTTCCGTTGTCAACTTACGTGAAAATGGCTGAGAAAATTCCACAATTTGAATAAAATCTGCGCGATCAAGCCGCACTTGTAAATTCCGTGGAAGAGTATATAGTATGGGAGCAACAATGTGATCAGTGTATGGAGTCGTTGGAAACGAAAAGCCGAATTAATCGACCACGATTATCACTCGGAAATCCGCAATCGTTGGTAGCAGAAAACACTCTGTTAGAAGGTTTGAAGAATATTCTACGCAGACGATTTTACATGCGGGTGCGTGAACAGTGGTCGTGGTTTGATCTGGCGAGAGATTTATACGGCGTTCGAAAATCGTGCCCTGACTGGCTGCGTCGTCAATAACAACCATATTGAACCTCGTCATATTCTCGAAGGCGCATATGATATGATGCTTTCACATGTGCAAGACATTACCAGCAAACAATTAAGTGTAAAAGTGAATACAGTTTTCAATGGTGAATTTGAGGCAGGTGACAAACGCGCAAATAAAAGTATCAACACGAAAAACTTTGAACTTTTTACCACTTGCAATTTACGTGGGTGGTACACACAACGAGTTGTCGAACCTACTCTGGTATCTCTCGAATATTTTCAAAATCGTGATAGCGGATGGAGATTGTCGCGGATACTGGACATAACGTTAAATATCAACAAATACAATCCAATGCATGCCGGATGTCAAAGTGTTTTGTCGCGGGGAATAATCCTGAAGGAAGCGGTGGTAAATGTAAAGTCAAAGGATAACGCATGTTTCGCGTGGGCAATGGTGGCTGCTCTTTATTCAGTGTAAACAAACGTGCATCGAGTAACTTCATATCCACACTATTGAACTGCACTGCAACTTCAGGGAATTGCTTTTCCAATGACTCTCAATCAAATAATGAAATTTGAATCGAAAAATAATGTTTAATGTATTTACAATGAAAAAGAAAGGCATCGTCCCAATTCGAATATGCGCCCAAAAACTGGTTAATCACTTCAATTTATTGTACGTGGAGGATTCGTCGGACCACAGCGTGGGACACTTTGTATGGATAAAACATTTATCCCCGGCTCGGACAACGGCGGAAACGGACAAATGGCTAGCGTACGAAAACTTTCAACGAAAAGAGCGACTTCCATTTGTGATTTATGCGGATCTCGAGTGCGTTTTGGCAAATGTTGACAACAAAAATATACAGCAACAGCACGAAGTGTTTAGCGTAGCGTACAACGTGCATTGCTCGTATGACCATTCGTTATCGGGATTCTACTCGCTGCGCGATGCCAATCGCATCCCATGGTTTGTTGAGAACCTTAAAAATTTAGCTTTGCGCGTCAACGATATCCTATCGGATACTGTTCCCGTGGTACTTCTAACTCCGGATGAGCGGGCAAAATTTCGAAGCGCTGCTCAGTGCCATATATGTCAAAAACCATTTGCCGAAGACGACATACGAGTTCGTGATCATTGCCTTTTGACCGGACGTTATAGAGGTCCTGCCCATTCTAACTGCAATTTCAATTACCAGCGGTATTTTTTCATTCCCGTATTTTTTCATAATTTGTCCGACTATGGTGCACAGCTCATCATCGAGGAACTAGCCACAGCATTCGAGGGGAAAACCACTATGCTATCCATAACTAAAGAGGAATACATTTCTTTTACAAAAACATTTCGAACGGCAGACAAGTCACATTCGATTCAATTACGCTTCGTCGATGCATACAAATTTCTCAATGCAAGTCTGGATGAAGTGGCATCATTTTTGACAATGGACAAACTAAAAATTTTACGTTCGCAATTTCGTGACATAACGAGCGATAGTTTCATCCTATTAACTTGAAAGGGCGACTTCCCCAATGAATATATCGATAGTGTAAACAGATTGAAAGACTATCACCTACCACCACGAGACGCATTCTACAGTACTTTGACTGGTGACATTGTAAGTGAGAACGAATACGCTCACGCCAAGAATGTATGGGAACGGTTTTCTATTCAAACGTTAGGTGAATATAATGACTTGTATGTGGAGATCGAAGTTTTGTTGCTGGCTGACGTTTTTGAGAACTTTCGCAATAGCTGTATGGAGAGTTACAGGCTCGACCCCGCTTATTACTATACTCTCCCCGGCTATACATGGGATGCAATGTTGAAACATACATGCGTTAATTTCGAATTGTTCACCGTCATTGACGAGGTATTATTTGTTGAACGGGGTATACGCGGTGGCCTGAGTCGGTGCTCAAACAGGTATGCGCGCGCCAATAACAAATAGATGGAATCATTCGATCCATCATGGTCCTCATCATACTTGATGTAGTTCGATGTGAATAATTAGTATGGATGGGCAATGTGTCAGCCATTGCCCTATGCTGATTTTCGATGGGTCGATGAGTTGTCGACATTCGATTTATTATCTATCGCGCTAGATTCACAGACCGGTTACATTTTTGACGTTGACTTAGAGTACCCGGAATGTCTACACGATGCACACACGGACTTACCGTTTTGTTCAACACATGGTAAACTACCTGGTGGACAATACGAAAAACTCCTTGCAACCGTGCACAACAAGGAACGGTATGTTATTTATTATCGCAATCTGCAGCAGTGTGTACGGTACGGTCTCAAAATCACAAAAATTCATAGAATACTCCAATTCTCCCAATCACCCTGGCTACGAACATATATCGAGCTGAACGCGCAGTTCCAAACACAAGCAAAGAATAATTTTGAAAAAAAATCTCTATAAATTGATGATCAATGCGGTGTTTGGGAAATCAATAGAAAATGTGCGCAGTCACGTAGACGTCAAGATTTTAACACGGTGGGAGGGCAGGTACGGTGCAGAGGCAATGATTGCAAAACCAAATTTTCATAGCCGGAGTGTTTTTTCAGAAAACCTTATTGCTGTCGAATTACGCAAACTCGAGGTGAAATTCAATAATATATGGGTGTGCGGATACTCGACATATCGAAGACATGCTTATATGACTTTCATCATGAGTACATGGTGCCTCTGTATAAAGAAAAATGTACAGTATTGCACACCGATACGGATAGTCTAATATACAACATTGAGTGTGAGGCTGTGTATGACTACACGAAGCGTAATATCCATCGTTTCGATACGAGCGAGTACCGGGCGAGCATCGGGTATGATATACCGCTTGTTAACAAAAATGCTCCCGGACTTATGAAAGACGAAAATAATGGTCGGATAATGACGGAATTTGTCGGGCTTAGAGCAAAAATGTATGCAGCGCGAGTCGATGGTAAAGACGTTACGAAGAAAGTGAAACGCGATAAGAGTAACATCGGGTCGA